>JAFEME010000181.1:0-51264 GCA_018831755.1 Niveomyces coronatus | reverse complement strand
TCCCCCCCCCCCCCCCCCCCCGCACCGTGATGACTGGCTTCCAAGCTTTAATTGTCGGCTGACAACGATGACACACAGGTCCATCATCAATGAAGCGGCAGCGGCGTCGCCCAAGCAGCCTATCGTGAACATGGGTCAGGGCTTCTTCGGCTACAACCCTCCCGACTTCATCCTGGATGCCGCCAAGAAGGCGCTCGACCGCGTCGAGTGCAACCAGTACTCGCCGACAAAGGGCCGTCCACGCCTCAAAAAAGCCATCGCTGACTCGTACGCGCCTCATTGGGGGAGGCAGATTGATCCAGAGACTGAAGTCACAATCACAACGGGTGCCAACGAGGGCATGTTGAGCGTCTTTATGGCGTTTCTGGAGGATGGGGATGAGGTAATAGTATTGGAGCCCTTTTTTGACCAGTGAGTTCTCAGAAAACAATGCTTTGTGAAGGGACGGTAAAAAAAAAAGCAACAGAGCGGTGAAATACTAAATGGCGGTTCTCCGGCAGGTATATAAGCAACATTCAGATGGCTGGCGGCAAGGTCGTTTATGTCCCGCTGCACCCACCCCCGTCGGGAGCGACCAAGACGTCATCAGCAGCCGACTGGACTATCGACTTTGAGGAGCTGGAGCGTGCAATTACACCAAAGACGAAAATGATCATTATAAACACGCCACGTATGTAACTGCTTGACTCGAGCGTAGATGCAGTCAAGATTGCTAAATTCTTCGTATCCGCAGATAATCCTATCGGCAAGGTCTTTTCCAGAGAGGAGCTGCAAAAGATTGCCGACTTGTGCGTCAAGAACGAAATCATCATCTTGTCGGACGAAGTCTACGACAAACTTTACTACGTGCCCTTCACACGCATCGCCACCCTGTCGCCCGAGGCTGAGCGACTGACACTGACCGTGGGGTCTGCGGGCAAAAACTTTTATGCCACGGGATGGCGCGTCGGTATGCACTGCCCAACCAAGCTTGTTCACCGGCCACACCACCAGCTTTTCCTTCTTTCATTGGTACCGAAGATGACTGATGACCCGCAGGTTGGATCATCGGACCCGAGAACCTGGTCAAGTACGTGTCGGCGGCGCACACGCGCATCTGCTACTCGTCCGTGTCGCCGCTGCAAGAGGCATGCGCCGTGGCGTTCGAGGAGGCGGAGCGGCGCGGCTTCTGGGACCGCACCATCGTCGACATGAAGGGCAAGATGGACCGCTTCAACGAGATCTGGGGCGAGCTCGGCCTGCCGTACTCGGAGCCCGAGGGCGGCTACTTCGTGCTGGTCAACATGGCCAAGGTGCGGTGGCCGGCCGACTATCCCTTCCCGGAGCACGTGGCGAGCCGCCCGCGCGACTTCAAGCTCGCCTGGTTCCTCATCCAGGAGGTGGGCGTCGCGGCCATCCCGCCCACCGAGTTCTGCACCGACGCCAACGCGCACATCGCCGAGGACTACATCCGCTTCGCGGTCTGCAAGGAGGACGCCGTGCTCGACGACGCCAAGAATCGGCTGCGGGGGCTGAAGAAGTATATGGAGGAGTAGATGGATGGTTATCATGGTTTACTTTTTTAGGCCCGCAATGTCAACATTTCTTTTTTCTTTCTCATCCCCCTATTACTTCAAACTAAGTTAGTCTGTTGAAAATGTGTGTGTTTTGGCCCACAATGCTTGCAGGATTGGTAAACGCTTCAACTTATACGTGATTGCATTGGCAAATGCCTGACAGTCTACCCTTGAGCTTGAACACTACGACACTTCTGCGCAATCAGTTGTCCAACTCCTGGGATAGTGATATTGCCATCACTTTTTCAACTCAAAGACCGAGATTACAACATGGAACTCTCGTCAAGCCTAGATGTGTAGTCCGACGCGCGGTGGTGACGTCCCCTTTATCTAAGCACTCAATGCTGGGGGACAAATGCGTAAAAAAAAAAAAAAAAAGGGTTCAGTTGCAAATGAAGCTGGTTCTTGTCTTGTTCTAGACAGTCGTTGGCACAGCCATCCTTAAAATCACAGAGGAGTTCGGACGCTCGATAAAAAGGGTCTCCCGGTACGGTTCAGCGTACTTCATGACAATCGGCGGCCTCCAATCATCATGGGGTAAATGCAGCAAGTGCTCCGTCTCCAAAGCCAGCTTGCTGATGCGTCTGTCCGGTTTGAGATTGACAGCCTGCCATGTGCAGTGGACCCCCAACGTAGATGTCTTCATCGTTGGTTGGGCTGTGGCCGGTGTTGGTCATCGTTGGTGGCATCACCGTCGTGGCTTCTTTGCACCGCCAACCAAGAGTTTCGCGTGTATGAGCATATTGGCTGCAAGCTGCGGCATTGCTGCCATCCGTAATACTCTGATTGGTGGCTTGTCACATGGCGCTGGTGTTTCTACGTCAACCTTCCCATCGGCGGCCTCTCTACTGTGCTGCTCGTGTCCTTCTCCCACACACTTGCAAGTGCCGAACCGCTTTCTCGCACTCCTATGTTGGCAGACCGACCCAGACGGCGACTGATTTTTTTTTCGAAATCTTGCCAATGCTATGCTTTGGGGATATCCGTGGCACAGCTGAGGAGGCTTTCTCGCGCCGAAGGCTCCGTCCTTACCCCGGGACAGCGCCTCTTGAACTGTACATGTTACAAATAGCATATGTGGGTTGCGTTGCGTTATCGTGATCCAATGGCTAATAAAATCTTCGAACAAAAGTCGTTGGCCGACTACTTGTTATCTTGTCTGCTTGGCATAAAAGGTACACCTCTACTGCGTAGCGGAGTAGCCCTGTGTGGCTCCGGCGTCACTGGCCGCGTTGGCGGTAAGCGGAGTCCGGCGCCTGCCGATGACCACGCAACAAGGATCTTACTGACATTGCTCGGGAACCCATGATAAAAAGTGCCTTAGAGGCCTATATACAAGACAATATCCTTCTTTACGACTTGCATCCTCTTTAATGCATTTAGATTTATGTCATTTTTATTTTTTTAGAAAAAGTCCATCAAGGTCGTAATCGACCGAAGAACTGAAATATTAAAATTATCTATATTTCCGTTATATTCCATCATAGCTTATGACTTTTCTAAAAATAGAAGTGATAAATTCTTTAATATCTTAAAAAAGCTGCTAAAACTGATCTATCGAAGGACATCGCAATTACTTGAATAACAATAATAAATTGTCGTAGAAATTAATATTCAACTGGCCTGAGTTCGTACTTTTGGACTGCCATGCCGGCAGCAATTGAGTAGCCACTAAAAAGGTACGGTACATACACTAGCAGTGAACCGATTCTCGCACCTCCAATCAGCCTGAAGCCGTTAATAAGTCCTGCTAGCACTACTACTATAGTACAGTACAACCTCCTACGGTGCTATACAGAGACCCAATCCTTCAGTACGGCTCACTGCACCTTTGCCGACTTGCCAAGCCTCAGTCCTACAGTCCCTAGTAGTACTGTAGGTACTGTATGTACACAGCATGGACCAGCGCTCGTCCAGCCATTTTGCCACCATCACCACGCGCTGTCTTACCCCTCACCTGGTACAGTACACTAACAATATGAGTTAGCAGTCGCAGCCAAGTTGTGCTGCTCTATTCAATACCCAGTTGCGGCATCAGCCTGGGCTTGTTCCCCTCCGACAACCCCTTCAACGTCGCTCGCGATTCGTTCCCGACTATCAACCACCGTCCGAGGCCGTTCACACACTCGCATCAGCATACATCTAGAGCAGCATCTCACCCCAGTCTATCGAGCCGCAGGGATCCATCTGGGCGCCCACCCCCCCGGCTGCGCGGTGCGGGCTGATACGTTCAGGCTCTCATGCCGTGATAGATACTGTATACACGGCCCAGACGGACCAACAGTTGTGTAGTCGCCCAGAGCAACGGCACGCTTACATTCAAGACGGCAATATGGCTCCCAGCGCAGTCGAAGTAAAGACCCAGCCCAAGGCATCTGACCTGGCTGCTCTCACTTCCACGTTCGACAGCACCTTGCGTTTCTACCTCAATGGCACTAAGGTCGTTCTCGACGATATCGATCCTGAAATCACGGTGCTCGATTATCTCCGTGGCATCGGCCTCACCGGTACTAAGCTGTATGTATTCCCTACCTCGCCGGCTGGTTGCAGCATTTTACTCCCAAAGATGGAAAAAAAAAAGGAAATATAAAAATCTGCCCCCCAAACCCTGAATTCACACTCTGACAATATTCAATAGTGGTTGCGGAGAAGGTGGCTGTGGCGCGTGTACTATCGTTGTCTCGCAATTCAATCCTACCACTCAAGAAATCTACCACGCCAGCATAAATGCCTGTCTTGCACCTCTGGTGAGTCTTGATGGTAAGCATGTCATCACCATCGAAGGTATTGGCAACACCAAGCGTCCACACCCAACGCAAGAGCGCGTCGCTAGAGGCAATGGGAGCCAGTGCGGCTTCTGCACGCCCGGCATCGTCATGAGCTTGTATGCTCTGCTGCGTAACAATAGTGCCCCAACCGAACACGATTTGGAGGAGGCTTTCGACGGAAACCTGTGCCGCTGTACTGGGTATAGACCAATTCTAGACGCCGCTCAGAGCTTCAGCGTCAAAAGAGGTTGTGGCCAAGCAGGCGCAGACGGGGGCTGCTGTATGGAAAAGACCAATGGAGTCTCCAAAAATGCTTCCAACGGCATGGATGGAGCCTCTAACGGCATGAATGGAGCCACGAATGGGATGACCAACGGCAACGGCTGCTGCAAGGAGATTGGCAATGGTATGACCAATGGCGCTGGCTGTTGTATGAGCAACAAGAACGATAATCAGCCCATCAAGCGGTTTACTCCCCCTGGCTTCATCGAGTACAATCCCGACACAGAGCTTATATTTCCTCCGCAACTCAAAAAGCACGAGTTGCGTCCTCTCGCTTTTGGCACTAGAAAGAGAACCTGGTACCGACCCGTCACGCTCGATCAACTGCTGCAGATCAAGAGTGTCTATCCTCAGGCCAAGATTATTGGTGGCAGCACGGAAACACAGATTGAAGTCAACTTTAAGGCGCTTCAATTCCCGGTGTCGGTCTATGTTGGCGATGTCGCCGAACTCAGACAATATAGCTTTTCAGATAGCCATCTTGAAATCGGTGGCAATGTCACTTTGACGGATCTCGAAAGCTTATGCGAAGAAGCCATCGGAAAGTATGGCGCAGTCCGAGGCCAGGTTTTCGAAGGCATTCTTAAACAATTAAAGTACTTTGCAGGGCGACAAATACGCAATGTTGGCACTCCAGCCGGCAACTTGGTCACCGCGTCTCCCATCTCCGACCTGAATCCTGCACTATGGGGAGCCAACGCAGTTCTCGTCGCAAAATCCGCTACGCAAGAGATTGAGATCGACATGTCGCAATTCTTCACTGGTTATCGCAAAACAGCGCTGCCACAAAATGCCATCATCGCCTCCATCCGTATCCCCGTCACAGCCGCAAAGGGTGAATTTTACAGAACATATAAGCAGGCGAAGAGAAAGGACGACGATATCGCCATTGTCACTAGTGCCCTCCGCGTCAAACTGAACAATGCTGGCGTTGTTCAGGAGGCCAATCTCATCTATGGTGGCATGGCTGCCACGACGGTTTCAGCAAAGTCGGCAGAAGAGTACCTCGTTGGAAAAACCTTCGCCGAGTTGGAGACATTGGAAGGGGCGATGAGCGCCCTTGGCCACGACTTTGATATGAAATTCAGTGTCCCCGGCGGCATGGCTTCATATCGCAAAGCACTCGCGTTTGGCTTCTTTTACAGATTCTACCACGATGTGTTGTTGCGTCTCCATAATAAGCATGCGGACAAGAATGCTGTTGACGAGATCGAGAGGGAACTCTCCAAGGGTGAAATTGATGATTATTCGGCGCAAAAGTACGAGTTGGAGGTTACTGGTAAATCCAACCCGCACGTCGCAGCTTTGAAGCAGACAACGGGCGAGGCACAATATACCGACGACATTCCGCAGATGAAAAACGAGCTTTATGGCTGCTGGGTCCTCTCGACGAAAGCGCGAGCAAAGATTCTATCCGTGGACTACTCCGCGGCATTGGATATGCCAGGTGTTGTTGATTATATCGACGCCAAGGATATGCCTAACGAGGAAGCTAACAAGTTTGGACCGCCGCATTTCGATGAACGCTTCTTCGCCGAAGGCGAGGTATTCACAGCCGGCCAGGCCATTGCAATGGTGTTGGCCACATCGGCGCACAAAGCTGCCGAGGCCGCTCGCGCTGTCAAGGTTGAATATGAGGTGCTGCCCTGCGTGTTGACTATGGAGGAAGCCATCGAGCAGGAGAGCTTCCATCCCGTTTCTAGAGAGCTGAAGAGGGGCAACACAGAAGAAGCTTTCAAGAAATGCGACCATGTCTTTACTGGCACTGCTCGAATGGGCGGCCAAGAACACTTCTACCTGGAAACAAACGCGTGCCTTGCTGTTCCGTCGCCTGAGGATGGTGCCATGGAAATCTTTGCCAGCACTCAGAATGCCAATGAAACACAGGTATTTGCGGCTAGGACATGCGACGTTGCGGCAAACAAGGTTGTCGTCCGTGTCAAGAGGCTTGGAGGTGGCTTCGGCGGTAAGGAATCACGCTCAGTGATTCTCAGCTCCGTCGTCGCGTTGGCGGCCAAGAAGACGAAGCGTCCTGTTCGCTGCATGCTCACTCGTGAGGAGGATATGGTAACCATGGGTCAGCGTCATCCGTTCCTCGGCAAGTACAAAGTCGGCGTCAACAAGGATGGAAAGCTCCAAGCCCTGGAACTGTACTTGTATAACAACGCTGGTTGGACATTTGATCTTAGTACAGCAGTGCTCGAGCGTGGCATGACACATTCCGACGGCTGTTACAGCATACCGAATGTGCTCATACGTGGCCGCGTTTGCAAGACCAACACCGTTTCCAACACTGCTTTTCGTGGATTTGGTGGTCCGCAGGGAATGTTTGTCGCTGAGACGTACATGGAAGAGATTGCCGACCGCCTCGGGATGCCGGTGGAAAGGTTGCGTCAAATAAATTTCTACAAGGACGCGGAAGCTACGCACTTCAACCAGCCACTTCAAGACTGGCATGTGCCTCTGATGTACAAGCAGGTATACGAATCATTCAACTACACAGACAGGCAACGCGCCATCGCCGACTTTAATCAGAAGAACAAGTGGCGCAAGAGAGGCCTCTCGATCATACCCACGAAGTTTGGCATTTCCTTCACGGCGTTATGGCTAAACCAGGCGGGCGCTCTGGTCCATATTTACCATGACGGCTCCGTGCTCGTCGCCCACGGCGGCACGGAGATGGGTCAGGGTCTGCACACTAAGATGACGATGATTGCGGCACAGGCACTAGGCGTACCATTAGAATCTGTCTTTATCTCGGAGACGGCCACAAATACAGTTGCCAACGCGTCCGCTACTGCTGCCTCGGCGTCATCAGACCTGAATGGGTTCGCCATCTACAATGCATGTGAGCAACTCAATGAGAGATTGAAGCCATATCGAGAACGACTTGGTGAGGGCGCATCCATGAAAGACATTGCGCACGCCGCCTACTTTGATCGGGTGAATCTCTCTGCGCAGGGCTTCTATAAGACCCCAGAGATAGGATACTCGTGGGCAGAAAACAAGGGCAAGATGTACTTTTACTTTACGCAGGGCGTGGCAGCATCGGAAGTCGAGGTGGACCTGCTTACAGGTGCCTGGACTTGTCTAAAGACGGATATAAAAATGGATGTTGGCCAGTCTATCAATCCTGCCATTGACTACGGGCAGATACAGGGTGCGTTCGTACAGGGCTTGGGCTTGTTCACGATGGAGGAGTCGCTGTGGCTGAGCGGCGGGCCTATGGCCGGCAACCTCTTTACTCGGGGCCCCGGCGCGTACAAGATACCTGGCTTCCGCGACATTCCACAACAGTTCAACGTCTCGCTACTGAAGGACGTTGAATGGAAGGAGCTGCGCACCATTCAGCGCAGTCGGGGAGTCGGGGAGCCGCCGCTATTCCTGGGCAGCGCCGTGTTTTTCGCGATTCGCAACGCACTCAAGGCAGCACGCAAGGCCGAGGGCGTGCAAGCAGAGGTGGGAGTTGACAATTCGGTTGGGTTACTGAGGCTGGAGAGTCCGGCTACGACGGAACGCATCCGACTGGCGTGCGAGGACAGCATCATGCGGCGTGCTAGGGTAGACCGTGAAGACGGGGAGAGGAGTTTCTTTGTGTATATTTGAAGACTTGTATAACTGATTACATGGACTGATAAGGAATGCGATATATGCCAATTGGAGATCAAAAACCGAGTGACAGCATTAAATCTAGTGTTGCGTTATTGCGACTCGTTTCAGGGCTACCTCAACCCTGAAGAGTACGGAGCCACATCGACAATCGGCGCATGTCACCAACTTCTTCGACAACCTTGAATTGAAATATCGGACGGAGTCGGGCAGGTAGACTCATACTAGGCATCGCGATGGACCTCTACATATGCAGAGGTATCCGAGCGCAGTCTCGACGGTGATCCTGCTCGACGTATCAAAGGCAAATCTAGCGGCTAACAAATCGTTGACATGATAGTTGCCGGTGGCAAACAAGAAGGAGAAGAGCTTTCTAGGCATGGAAGGTAGATCATCGTTCAGAAAAGGGGGGTTTAGGCAAGGGCCATGAGGAAGACCGTGCATACACAGCCGAGCATATATAAGATGTTCGTGTGCGGTATTGCTTGGAAAATTCTTCGACAGAGACTTATGCGTACCGCCTATATCACGACTGAGCTGAAGCGTGAAAGCACCGGAGAGTAGGGCTGGTATGGCGGGATTTGACATGCAGCAGCACGTGTGCAAGAATCATCAGCAGTTGAGGGAATGGGTCGAGCAATGGGAGATGAGGCTCGGAGAACAATACAACGGAGTCTTTTTTCTCTGTGACCATGTCGAAGCCACCGTACCGACTAGTTACTGTTTGTCATTTTAGCGATCAGGGCAAGAGAAAAACAAATATGTGCCGGCGATGCTTATTATTACTACGTTCTGTATCGTGGCGCAGGTAGTGATGATCAGAGCGAATGACAAATTCGAATTTTAACCTCCGGCTTCTATGAGTATATTGTGATATTGCTCGGATGACCTGGAAGTAATAGATGTGCATAATTAGGTCGTGTAAATGAATATGACGAGTATACTTTGGCTTCCTGATGGGCATCGGCGACTGATGCTGCTTCAGGGAGCGATGTGGCTGTCATGGGACATGATCAGTCCATCTAATACGAGGCCTCAAATTCCACAGACCGGTTCCACGACTTGCGTAATCGTTAGTCCGTGGCTGCCTCATCAATCAAATTTTAGGAAATTATCACTACATATATGCTTTATTCTTCGTGCTGGGCCACCTGGTAGGGTACTTGCTTGCTTCAGATAAGCTTTTCCCGTTTTTGTATTGTCATCGTTGTATCGGAAGCTATAGGAGAGAAAGTGACTTTGCAGCAATATCAGTCCGATAAAAATGCCGTCAAACCGTATCGGCTCGACTCCGGCATACGCATTAGAAACGGCTTCTCGAAGAGTTGCGCCAGTCGCGGAGGCGGAAAACACGCGGCCCCCGGAAACAACGAGCCGCCTGCCGATGTAGGCGGTGCCGGCGTGGAAGATTTGCACGTCTTGCCACGAGAAGAGATCATCAGCAAGATCGCAGAATGGTGGTCGCGAAGGTGACTACCCTTGGGCGGAGGATGCAGGACGATGCCCCCCCCTTTGCTGTAGCTCAGCGGATCCCCGCCTGCTGCCCCAGTGACGTTGCACGCAAAGCCCGAAGCGACGTCGATAGTGACATCTGAGAGGCTCCTATCGGTGCATGAGAGAAGAATCCTCGCGAGATCTGCATCTTTCAAGAGTAGCAACAAGGCCTGTGTTTTCCGGGTCACCGGATCCGGCGTTGTACTCGATCACCTTGAGACCGCAAGAGGTGAGTATGACTCCAGTAAACAGCATGCCAAAATCGATGTCGGTCGTGGTCTCGAGCCCGTGAAAGGTTGGCTGCAGTATCAATTCCTCAGTCTACTCCATGTCGGTATCACTCACAAACGACACAGAGGCATAGACGCCCATGCCGCCAGTGTTGGGTCCACAGTCGCCATCGTACGCGCGCTTATGATCTTGTGCTGGCGGAAGAGCTCGTATCGTCTAGCCGTCACTGACTGTCAACACACTTATCTCGTCTCCATCCATGCACTCCTCGATGACCACAGAATCACCCGCTGATCCAAACTTGCCATGTACCATGATCCCCTCGGGAGCACGGTGTGCATCTTCCTTGTCCACGGGAAGAACCACGCCCTCTCCCGCCGCCCACGGACATCATCTTTGATCACCACGCGACAGTCGACGGTCTCGAGGTACTTCTTAGCTTCAACGTAGCTATCAAAGGCCTCGTAGGCAGCGGTAGGGATGCCATGTCTTTTCATGAAATCTTTGGCAACAGCCTTTGAACCCTCGATCCCTGCAGCCTCTCTACTTGGCGCAAAACAGGGAAAACCGCCTGAAAGATTGCATTTAGTGAAGGTGGTTGTGGATTGACAGGGCGCGGGGTGAACTTGCTGCCCCGGAAGTAGCCCTCGATGCCGTCCACCACTGCCCGACCGGGCCCGGCGACCACAAAGCCCACTCCAAGGCGCCGCGAGAAGAGAAGCAGCTGGGGACAGTCATCGGGAGCCGTGTCGCTGATGTTGGAAACGCAACTGCCGAGGCGCTCTGTGCCGCCATTCCCGGGGACCACGTATATGTGTTCGACCAGCGGGGATTGGCTGAGTTTCCAGGCCAGCGCGTGCTCCCGCCCACCACTGCCCACCAATAAAACCTTTAGTGATCTGGCCATGGAAGGATCTGCGGAGATGATGTCCCGATCCTGCTCTGGTGATAGGTGGTCTAACAGAATGTTTAGCACGAATGATCGGCCCAAGGTGTAGATATAGATAGATTCTGGGAGCGTCGATCAAAACAAGCTGGTAAATACAAATTCCCACTTCACTTGTTCTGAGTCTTCTAATAGTGTAACAGTTTTACTGAGAAGACCTGGTAGGAACAAAGGCTCATGATTAGTCTCATAGCGCATAAACCCAATACTGCGTGTAGTTGCATATAATGACCAGCCTTATGCTACAGTGCAATCTTTCGTCGACGATTCAGGGTCTACTAATGAAGTGGGTCTATGCTGATGAATCATATGTTCCTTTTGCACGTCGAAACCATGGAACACTCTAGGGTAGGCCTAATGGCTTGGTCAATAGCCTTTCGAAAACAGGCTAGGCGTATGGTCTATTTAAGAAAAAAAAAGACCTCAAATCCTTTAAGATATGCTTCTAGGAAAGTTCAACTTCTAAAGTAATAGGTAAAGTAGAAGTACTAGATATTACGGTACCTACCAAAAGCGGAGCAATCTCCACTGAATAGCTTACGAGTCATCCGTAGCCTTTTCAACAATATTGCTCCTGCTTACTAACCAGACGCTCCGCGTTTAGCGTTGTCGTTCTCTCCCCAGAGCGGCGAATGTGCCCACGTACATGCATGTGGTGCTGCGACAATGCTGGACCAGATCAAAGGGAAATCCGTCGTCGCCGTTCCTCATTGATTGTCATGCCGTCCATGTGACACCCTTCTCGTCACGGGATAGCTTGTGCCTTTTGCTGTGGCACCCTCCCATCACGCCAAAGTCCCACCACCATATGCGTGCGCAGCGCACCTGCAGTCGCAGGGGGGGGGGGCACGCCGAGCACTGGTTACTCAAAAGGTTCCTGGTGCCGCCAAACTACTACAGCGTCTGCGGCCCTTTTCTACTACCAACTACTAGTACCTATTAAAAGGTACAGTAGGTACCAAGGTATTAGGTAGTACTCTCAGTACTGTACCTGCCTAGTGAATCACAGGACATACGACAGACGCCATACCTTACGGTGCATGACTACCTCTGGCAGTCGTGCGATACGAGACGAAATATTCAACAAACCGCAGGCAATAACGTTGCGCGTCTTTCTTGTTCAGAAACGAGCTTGCCGAGTGTCTGAGGTGGCTACGGCAGACGTCCGTCACCTTACCTCGGACCGCACTACTCCGTGCCCGTGCGTGTCTCTGCCCGTGCTGTCCGACGTTGCGCGACAAATAATACGAACCGCCTCGCATTCGTCGAAATCGACTCGGCACATGCCAATCGTCGTCGCAGTGCCTCTCACTAAGAGATATACAAAAAAACCAACGGAAACCATCATCATAATCCTCCCCGACGACACCGACGCACTGGCGACCCTCCAGCCCTGATTGGCACGCACACGCACTCAGCCCCCAAAGCAGACTCGCCCTCGGCAGCGCCGCCGTACCACCCCCCCCCTTTCACTCTTGCTTTCCCACACTTTTTGTTCAATGTTTTAGTTACTGTGCGACATGACCGGCCGCAAATCTCTTTCCGTCAATTCGCTGCCTGGCGATCCAACAGGCGGCGAAAAGACAAAGCCGGCCAAGCCAGGCTCCGTTGCCACGGGTTTGAAAGGCGGCGCAGACGTCCAGAATGGCAACGGTGCGCCGAAGAAGGGCTTGAAGAAGCGGCGCAAAGTCAACCATGCCTGTGTATACTGCCGCCGCTCCGTGAGTTCCCTGCCCTTCGTAGACCGAAACCGAGATGGAGAATCATATGGCTAACTGATGGGTAGCACATGACTTGTGATCTTGTACGTCACCTCCATTTCCCGTACAGCCCCGAGAAGTGCGCCAAACTATTTGCGGGCGTCCGTCGAGCTATCAACAGATCTGGCAGGGTTGTGCTTCTCGGTACGAAGCTAATTTTGGATGTAGGAGAGACCCTGCACGAGGTGCATCAAACGAAACATCGGCCACCTGTGCCATGATCAGCCTCGCGAGAGCGACACCAAGAAACCAAAGTCCATGAAGCAGGGCTCCGTTGACGAGTCGGAGGCGGCCTCGTCTAGCTCTATTACCATGGGGCCCCCGTCGACCTCATTCAGCCGCAATCGCCAACGCTCCGACTCTGGCTTCGCCGCCGTTGCCGACCACGGCAACGCGGGCCTCGGCATGGTATCTGGTATGGACCTGCAGGCCAGCGCCATGAATCCAACCGGCAACATGAATCAATGTATGGCAGACACGCTATCAAGCACAGCGCTTGCGTAGTTGCCCAATCCTGTGTAATGAGACACTGACACGTTACTCTGCAGTTGCCGGCTTCTCCGATGCCTGGCTCACAGCTCAAAACTTCAACGGCATGAACCCGTACAACCCAAACTACATCGTGGGCGATAACGTCACCCACGAGTTTAAACTTCTCAACGATTTCCTCAACAGCAACCTTCTCGATGAGCCGGGCATCGCCCCCGACGATACGCAGGCGACACCGACATTCGCCCCCAGCCAGGCCGATCTCGCCTCCAGCTTCAGCGCCGCGCCCTCTGCATCGCCCGATCTTGGCATGTCATCAATGCCTCCACCGACCCACACAGCTTCTACGAGCAGCATCTCTGCCAGCACGCCCGGCCGCACGCGCTCGTCGCGGGTCGCGGACATGGACAAGGAACGCGAGTACTACCTGCAGGCGGCGGATCCTGCGGGAAATGCCATGGGCGAGGAGCGCATGTCGCGCGTCCTCATGGCCAAGTACGATGCCGGCCTCCTAAAGCCCTTCAACTATATCAATGGCTACGCGCGTCTCGGCAAGTATCTCGACGGGCACATCGCGCCGTCGTCGAAACAGAAGATTCTCCGCACCATACACCACTTCCGACCAAAGTTCAGAGAAAAGGCGCAGGGATTGACGGACCTACAGCTTCTCTATGTCGAAATGTGGTTCGAGCGCCAGCTTATGGACTACGACCGAGTGTTTGCGAGCATGGCTGTGCCGGCCTGCTGCTGGCGGAGAACAGGCGAGATCTTCCGTGGCAACAAGGAGATGGCAGAGCTGATCAATGTTCCCGTGGACCAATTACGCGACGTGAGTTGGATTATGCGCTCCTAAACTTCAAGATGGCAGTGCTGCTCTACAGACACTTGTATGCTGACGTCCTTTGTTGCCAGGGCAAGATTGCGCTTCACGAGATCCTGACCGAGGAGTCCATGGTGCGCTACTGGGAGGAATTCGGGACAATCGCGTTTGATCCTTCTCACGATACACTGCTGACGGCCTGCTCGCTGAAAAATCCGAGCGACACATCCGACCATCCCATCGTCAAATGCTGTTTCTCCTTTACTATTCGCCGTGACGAGCATAAGCTGTACGTTTATCATGCAACACAAGTGTCTCGTCGGCACCGTGCGCTCACACTGACTGTGACTTAGACCCGCACTGATTGTGGGAAACTTTCTGCCTCACGATCCTGCTACACCAGAATAGATGACATATACTCGGTAGCCATGCTGTTGGGATAAAGGCGTTGCGTTGTTCATGACTGCGATGTTGGATTCTATCTGATCCTGGCGCGTTCTGCTTTCCATTTTCTTGTTCGACAATGAGCTGTTCAGGGTCTTATGTCGGGTTTTAAAAGTGTGAGTAGTGTGAGGCAAGATTTCAATGACTCGAGAAGTTACCGATGATGTACGCACAACTATGTACGTGGCCTGCGCCCCAAACCCCCCACCCCCTCGCCCGCCAGCGCCCACGATCATGACCGCCCTCCTCGACGACCCAACTCTGCTTCTGCAGCCTCGGGTGGCTGCCATCACGCCCCGGCCCCGACGCCGGGCTCAACGCCCTGTACGCCAATCTCCCCAATAAGTCGTACCTTTTCTTTCCGCTCTCACATAGTCACCGCACCATCGCCGCCTCGCGCCCGTGGCAGAGTGGGTTTTCCTCTAGGACCTCTAGTTTTTCCGACTCTAAATAAATATGCTTGGCCTCATTAGTGTAATAATTATTATTTATTATTTCACACGTGGTTTGGAACTGGCTCTACTCGACTGATGTCGCATAGTCAGGTCTAATAGTGAGCCCGTGGTGAGTTGCGTTCTCATCAACATTTGAGTCTCGCACACCTCCAGCATAATTTTGTCAGTGGCTACTCCTTGCGGTTTGACTATATCATCACATTCACCTTCTGTTTGCATCGCCGTGCTCATTGTACTCCATCTCTCGGCCTTACTGATCCTGCAGTACTCCAAGCAATCAATAGTAATTCGGCGTTTGCATCTTCTCTCTCAGGACCATAGCCTTGGCTGCTCCATCGCCCAGCATAGAGCAAGCATCTCGAGTCATCTCACCATACCAGAGAGTGCCCTCACATAACTATAGTCGTCCGGCTGACGCCTGGGCTAGTCTGCTCATCAACCAAGATTCAGCCATCAATAGACCTCAACCGTTCCGCCCCCTACCCATTCTACTGGCAGTGGGAGACTGCCATGGCTTACGCTGGGGTCTACGATGTCACCCTTTCCGACAGGATTCCCATCTTCAAGTCGACTGACTGCACATTCAAATGGAATGATGATGACATCATCCAACGCTCAGTCGATCTCGGCACAATGGGCGTCTTGCCTATCGAAACTCTTCTAGACGTCTTCCAGCAATTAGACATTGCCACGCTCGCTCGACTCCAGGCCGTCAGCTCTGGCATGAAGCGTGCTGTCGGCGGCCTGCCCAGGCTCCGCGCGGTTCTCGATTTCGCTCCTGGGACCGTTCGCAGCATCGCCGCCACCGCCACCGGCCGCCTGATCACTTGCGACGACCTCTACAAGCAGCTTATCCACGGCGGCTGCGTATCATGCGGCCAGCCAGGCACTTATCTCTACCTGCTCACCTGCCACCGCGTGTGCCATATATGTCTGACGACTTACCATCGGTACCGACCACTCCGCCCCATGCAGGTCGTCGCACAGTTGGGCCTGCATCCCAAGATCGTCCGTGGCATTCCATCCATGAGCGTCCCCAAGCTGTGTGCACATTGGAATCAAGCAAGTGTGCGCGGAAGTAGCTGCGGAATGGTGAACCAGACATCGAAGGCCTTGTCGGTACGTCGCATACCGCGGCTGCCCAACACGACCGGTTGGCGTTTGGTGGACTACGGGGCGGCTCTTAAGCTCAGTCTCGCAAAATACGGCTCTCTGTGGAAGATTCAGGAATTGCAGGCGCAGAGGCGAATAATGACAGGAATGTGGCGTCGGGGTCGGCCGCCGTCCATGAGAGCTCGCAGTTTCCACGACACGCCAGGCTTAGAGTCGAGTTTCTCGGCGGCGGTTCGGTTTCCATGGCTAGACCGCGGCAGTGGGAAAGCGATACCCTCCGCCATTTGCTGCAATGCCTGTTGCTCCGACGGCAAAAAGGACAAGTTTTGCTATTACAACGAGGAGAGCTTAAAGGCTCACATCGCAGTTTGCGGAAAAGTAGTCAGCCGCCGTCACATGATTAACGCCTGAGAGGCGTTGTCAACTTTTGCATACACATAATTGGCTTGAGAAACCTTTGCTTCTGGGAGGAGCATATCTATTTATTCGCCAACTACGAATGATGGTTTTTGATTAGGTATGAGGCTTTGCGTGCAGCGAGGCCTGGACAGAACTACAGACTATATAGGCTTCGAGCACGGCGAGGGTGAGAGATCTAATTGCACACGCATTTCTGTGAAGAAAAATTATTTCTAGGATAGCTAATCTAATCACATCGTGATGACAAAGCGGTAAAAATGATTCGATAAGCTGCCGGCTGTCACCAGCTGGTGCCGTTTCTGCTCTCCGCGTCGACGATGATGGTTGACGAGAAACAGACGACGTGGCGCGTTCAAGATTCTCGCCAAAGCTGCTCTCAATGAAACCAAACGCGGCATCCGCACAAGAGTCCTCTCCAACGCGGACGGCTAGCAAAGCAACGGTGGCATCGCTCCTCCGCAAGTTTGTGAAATAGCCCAGTCGAACCAGCAGGCCGCTAATTGCGTTGAGAGGCAGATTTTGCGCAAGAGTTAGAAGCGTCCTTTTCGAGAACTGGGATGGCAGCCGCTTCCGATCTCGCACGCCACATCACAAGAGCACATTATTCAAGCAACTTTCCCATCGCGGCGCTATCGGCAGACATAGCCCATTCTCTCGAAGGCGTCGGACGACGAATATGGAACCTTTCCCTACGCAGACGCGTAGAATCCGATCCCATCGGAGAGGAAAATCTCGGCAAAGCACCGCCTATTTGGTTACGAGTGCGACTTTACAGCTATCTGCTCATCGGGCTTGGCCTTCTTGCGGGACGAGACGTTATCCCTGCCGCCTTGACATTATACATGGCACGGCTTGGTCTGTCTTTGGCCAAAGCGTGCATCAATGACTCTGATCTCGAGTCCGCACGAACTACCCTAGAAAAGGTGGCTGAATATCTCCGACCAGATGATCACCACGCAACAGACGATACAGATAACTGCGAAGAAAAAAGCAGCTTTTTTGTACTGAGAATTGCATTGGTACTCTCGCTTGATCCTTTCGCCTGCTCATGTGCGCGACATCCGGCTAATAGCATGATGCCATTTCTAGTCATAGAAAGACGATCGTCTCGACCTTGCCGAACACATGTATGGCAAGGTGGCTCAGCAAGCAACATCCCTCAGCAAAACCACCCGCGATGCTCTTGTCTGTATTGTCTCCCAGATCGGGCATAGCCTCATCCACAACGCGAGTGCCGTCGCCGCTTTACCCTGGCTTCGCCGCGCAGCGGAGTCCTCGTCGCTTTGCAGCCGAGATCCGGCGGCCGTTGAGGCGGAGCAACCGCACGGACAGGTTCGGCTGGCTGCTCTCAATGACCTGCTAAAATGCCTTATCAAGATAGCGTCACGTATATCACTGGAAGAAGCCGTGCATGTTGTCACATTAGCACAGGCCGAGTTCGGAGACCAATGCATTGAAGTACTGGAGATGGCCGCCAGATTGCAAGCAGGCATTGGCGATACCGCTTCTTTGATTCGCACTCTGCTCAACGTATTACCGGGGGCCCAGGACGTCATGGGGGTGCGATTCTCTCCTGAACTTATGCTTGAGTGCGTAGAAAAGATCTACCAACAAGATGTCGAGGCAGCCGCTATCGTTCTTGATGACCTACTGGCAAGATCGCTTTGCCAAGCTGCGACCTGCGGCCCGGTTATGAGCAAAACGATTGTTATGCACCTACGGACGCATTTACAGAATGCGGACAAAGAGACTATTTGGGACTGCTATAACTTGCTGGATTGTGTAGAGCATAGCTTTGGTACGATCCATAAGAACGCTACCCGAGACATTCATCTGGTGTGCGAATCCTCTTTCCAAGGTACGAGCATTCGGCAGATGTTAATACTTCTTCTCTAGATGATCTGGGCCACCATTAAGCCGCTCTATCAGAATCATCAATACGAACAAGTGATCTCATGGTGTCTCCTCGCTCAGCACAACGTTTTACAATTAGGAAGCTCAAGCACTTTCTCAAAATTCTCGCGAAAACTTCTTGCCTGCCATATAGAGCTTGGTGAGTATGCAGCAGCTCTATCGCTCTACCAGTTTTTGCCCAAGTCAACACAAGATCACATCATCACTCGCTTCCTCATTTTCCGCCTCGCTTTACGCGGATGGAATCAGTCGCTCGCCTTGGAGTGCATCCAGTATTTTGCCCGCCGCAAAGACAGAGAGCAGGGGCGCGACGCCCTGTACGCCTGTGTTCGCGAGGCGCAAACTGCCGGCGACAGGTTGTGCACGGCAGAGGCCCTCCATGCTGCCGCCGAGATGCTGAAAGAAGAAGACCACACAGAAAAGGCGGTTCCTACCAATGTGCCATCGCTTCTCCGCTGCACGATACGGCTATTACAGCTTGTGGACAGTAACAGTGCCGAGATCTTGACCACAGAATCTTCCAACGAAATAGTGCATGCATTTCAGCTTGGTCAGACATTTCAATTTCATGATTCTTGTTTTTTTTTTTTTAAGGAATATACTTCTGATACGATACTATGTAGCTGCCACATACGTATCGCAAAGCAGCCAAGATGAACATGAGCAGTCGGTGTTCACCACACTCGAGCTACGCTGGTTCAGCGCCAATGCATACAATCTCGGTATCACGCATATCACAACATGGGATCCGGGATTGCTCGCGTCATTGTTCAAAAGCAGTCTTGTTTTCGCACAGGCACTACACACCTCTTTGCCCGTCAGAAGTGAAGATGGAAATGTGAGTGCTTTCGAGCAGGCTATCCTCACATTGTTGCGCTGCCACTTTGTTCTGGCATCCTTTTATATTGCTGAAGCTCGAAACTGCCGGAATGACCATTCGAAAAGCCTACTTGTCGATGTCGAGCATCACACCACGGAATTCGACGTGCTCCTTCAGCAAGTACGCGGGCCCTCCGAGTGGGATCGCTTCCCTGATTTATCACAGAAACAGGGAGTGCTCTGCGTCTTCAGGCTCGAAGCCCTCACAGCCCGTGGCTCGTGGGACTGTTTACCCGAGATTATTAAGCAGGCAAGCAGCACTAGAGACGTGATTGTGCTCAAGGCCATGGGCGACTCAATGATGACCAGCGCGGCGCCGCCCCAAGGTAAGTGGTCACTTTCGACAGCCTCTACCTTTCAACCGCTATTCCCGGATTGAACCACTCTTTGCCTACTTTACCTCAATTCATCCGGTTTTCTTTATGCTCTTGAACGTTGCTCTTCCAATTCCAATAGTTCTCTCAAAGCCGATACTTCCTAACTTTTTTGTACAAAAGTCATGAGCAGCGCGCTGAAGCAAATCGTCAACGAAATCTATGAGCTCGAAAAGTTTGACTGCCGCAGACTCGCTCAGTATATCTGCTGCATGGTGCAGAAACTACTATCCATTCCAGGCGTAGACGACAATGTCACGCTGCAGCTTTTGGAGCAAGCCATACACATAGGCCAAGACGCCGACCAGGTATGAAACACTCTTTCATCTCCCGCTCGGCTTGCTGTGTCCAAAAGATTTCAGACCTTCACTCAATGAGGAGTCGACATCTCTTGACATCAGATCTAATCTCTGTCAGGTCGGCTCGAGTTTTCCCGCCCCAGAGGCGGAATGGTTAGCTACGATAGCCTTTAATCAAGGTCTTGCTCGGTGTTGCGACACGCGCAGTGCCGCATCGGCAGCACCTGCCGTGACCGACATCTACCAAGCCTGGCTGGACAAGGCCATTGCCATGGCCGCATACGCGGACCATGGCGATGATTTTGTTGCCACCTTACAAGAAAGACGTGCACGATTAAATAGATCGATAACCACGAGATCGGTATAGAGTCAAATTGTGTTCGCAAATGGGGTATTTGTCATCGACATCAAGATAATTCCTCTAGCGCATCCAAGCAATTCATCAAGACGTGCTGTCGTTAGACTTCGTTATAATCCAGCCACGAAAGAGGCAAGCGCCCCAGAACAAGAGAGATAGATGAAAATGAAGAAAGCGTCCAAACGTTGGCTACTGAGAGTCTTTGCCACCTTTTCTCGGTCTATATGTGCATTGCCATCCACAAGAACTTGGGGGTAAAAAACCACACGCCTTCTAAATCAAAGGTGGGATGGGGACGGGAAGAAAGAAAACAAGAAAAAAAAATAGATTTACATAGAAAGAAGATAAGGCACTGTGGGTTGAAAGATATTCGAAACGATTCCAAATGTCGGCCAAGCAAAACTCGCACGTTGGTCTAGCCGTAAGGTTATCTCATTGCGGTAGGAATGTCGCTGTTGGGAAAAGATTCAAGGAAAAAACAAAAGCAGGAGGGGAAAAAACCCGCGTCATATGATGTTGGCAATGCTCAGACGGTCGTTGCTCTTCTTCAATGCATTTGGAGACGATGCCGTGTCAATACCATGTCCGCCGTAGCCGCTGTAGTCTGATATGTATCGGGGCTGCTCAGAGTGTCTCGGAATGTCGATTGCCGAGGACGTGGGCGACTCGGCCTTGGGTTTCTGGCCGGCAAGTGGAGCCCAGCCACCATTGTGGGAAGTCAGAGATCGAATGGACGATTCCAGACGAGTCCAGTCTCCCCATTCACGATGCTCAGATTCTGACAGCCCAGTACGTTGGTCGGCGTGGAATATGGCACCCGCGTCCGGATTTGACGCTGCCATCGGCGAGGCGCCGCTGCTTGTTTCCGCAAGCTCGCGCTCGACAGTTGACCACACCCAGCTTCTCAGAGGCGCGCCTTGAGTATCGGCGGAAACGTATGCGATGAGCTCCTCGTCCCGCGTGAGCGAGATCAACAGAGCGGAGTTTTCGGAGTGATGCATTCGCGCTTGTGGTATGGAGGAGCCTCCGGAGTTGCGAGCAACGTGCCCGGCGTGCTCGGCACGTTTCGAAGCAAGAACACCGACGAAAAAGGACAGATAGCGGCCGCACGGAGCCACGGCGTCTCTGAGTCCATGAATGGAGGCCAGTGCACGGACGCAGGTTATTGCTTGGTCAAAGTGAGCCGCGAGCAGAAGGAAGAGGGTCGAGCGGAACAGATGCGTTGCGAGGAGGGCCGTGGCGCCTTCTGCAGGTACGCTCGTCCGAGCTATGAGAGAAGCCGTCTCCATTGAGACGCGTGTGCACGCCTCTATGGCAGCAAAGCGCGCATCGGGGCTGCAGACAGGGGACATGTTATGCCGATGGAGCAGGAGTCGGACGTGGAGCAGATACGCGAGAGGCGGCAAGAAGTGAGGGGCGAGGGCCACTGTACTTGAAGGGTCACAGGCAGGTGGGAATGTGTTGAGACACTTTCGAAAATGCGTATCAAAGGTGGAAAGATGTGTAGGAGAGATGGCGGTGCTGTCGATGGCCTTGAGGGCCGAGGTATACGATCGGACGACATGGATAATGGCCAAAAGAGAATGCGTGAGAGGCTCGGCGCCGTTGGGCACATGCATGCCGTCGTCACGGACGTAATGGTCATCAACAGCGGCGGGGAGTCGCACGTCGCAGTCATTGTCATTGATGAGAGGCGGGCGGCCGAGCTCGGTTGCCAAGGTCCTATCCAGAACGTACATGGCCCACCAAGTCCGACAGCGCATCTCTCCCTCAATGACGGGGAAATTGTCCGAGTCAATATAGAGGCAGAGATGCTGCCCAGCGCGAATAGCATTGCCCAGCCAATTCCATGCTGCAGCTTTGAGGTTCATCTCTTCGAGACATGTGGCAATGAGAAAATACGTTCGCGCGTCGTCCAAAGTGAAAGTGTTGCTCCAGGGATCCATCAATCTTCGAGATGTGTCGAGGAGCTCGGCAGCTCGAGAGGATGCCGGGGGGTCGAGACTAAACAAGCACCCAGAAGCCAAGACCGCGAAAAACATGGCGAGCCAGGCCGCGGGTGCGCGACCTCGAGTACTCCTATACAGATCATCAACCATAACACGAAAAGAGGGCAGATGTATGATTGGAAACATTGTGTGAAAGGAATTGTAGTAGGTGTGCAGCAGCTGGTCGGCCATGGCTCTTGGTGGGAGTTCGGGTACGAGACATTCTCTGGGAGTGCTTGAAAGGTATCGATGGCTGCTGGGTGGTTTCCATATTCCCTTGGATGCGCCGCGTAGATTTGCCCGAGCTCTGCTTAGCTCGGGCATCAAGGGAGCACGCTTCTTCGGTCGTGGCTCGGGGTCGATGACGGGCATCTGGTAGTACCCGTGATCGCCGTTCTCGGCGTCGACGTCCATGAGCACATCGCGATCTTCGAGCATGCGGCGAAGGTGCATGTTGTCGCGCCTCACGCGCTCCATCTGCTTCTCAAGGTCCTGGACTTGCTTGATGGAGGACATGCGCCTGTTTGTCTCTTTGGTAAATTGGCACTTCACATTGCGGCTGGAGCATTCGGAGCAGCTTGTGGTTTCGGTAGCGTCGCATTTGACTTTTCGTTCCCTGCAAGCATCGCAGCTCGGATCTTTTCGTCGCTGACGATAGGCTCTCTTCTGCGCCTGAGGCCCAAGGCCGCCCGGCATGGAGAGACTACTATGGTGGCCCATTGAGTCGCTGGAGCCCAGGGATTCGCGGCTCATGATGCTTGTGGGACCAGGCGAGTAGGGTGGAAAGCCATGATTGACCGAGGGCAAAGAGGGCATGCCACCAAGATGATGCGGGGAGTGTGCCGACAACGCTGGCTGCCGGGGATTGTGTCCCAGGACACCGAGATACTGAGAATGCGGTCGCGGAGATGTGGCAGATGAGACTGAGGAGGAGTCGTAGGATCTGGTCGATAGGTTGGGTGAACGTGGATAGGAGCCGTGTGCCGTCTCGGCCATGGTGTACTTTTCGTCGGGCAGGCAGGTAGGCAGGTAAAATCCTTGTCCAGGAGCGATGGCGAGCGAGGTGGTATCTTTGGTTGGAATTGGTTATTATTACCTGAGGGGAGCAGCGGAAGAGAACGAGAATACCCCGACACTGGTGTCAAGTAATGCGTTGGTAAATTGCTCCCAATGTGAGGCAAAGGAGTGACAGCCTGCTATCAAGAATCAAAAAAAAAAAAAAAAAAGGAAGAAAGGAATGACGATGATCGTTGCAAGGAAGGGCTCGGGAGCAAGCAAACGCCCTGTGGCCGAGGTGGTGGTTGTCCACCCCCCTCCAGCAGGCGACGGCAGCGGGCGACGGAGGCAGTGGCCAGTCGGGCACTAGAGGTAGTATCTTGGTAGAGATACCTACTAAGTAAGTAGTATGTTTAAATGTACTACCCAGCAAGTAGGTATGTATGTACCAAGCTCTTGGGGGGGGGAGCTTTGCTGGGACTGTCGACAAACGTGGTGACGGCAGGGGACCAAGTAGGACCAAAAGCAGGCAGTGAGCGGCAACCAACGGGGATGCGGCTCGGCTGAATTGGTCTGCTCTTGGTTGAGCTGCGCAAGAATGGATAGGGTGGAGGGAAGGGAGTGAGAGGGTGAGAAGGAAGAAGGAGAGGGAAAAAAAAAAAGAGACAGGTGATGCAAAGACCAGTTTTGTGTGCCTATCGGGCTCAAGAGGTGATGGTCGAGTCGTGCTACCGAGACACGGAGCAAAAGAGCCGTACAGTGCACTGCACATGCCTGGTGACATGCGACATGGAACTCGATTGGCAGCAGGTACCTACAGTGGAAGGGTTGCTTACCTACAGGCACTGGCAAAATCCTGAGGTTCAGTTCTCCGGGGGGGCATTGGTACTGCACTACAACTATGGTGTGGCTAGTAGTGGTTAGAATTATAGGCTACTTTTCAGCTCAGGCATCCTAAAATACAAGTACTTTGACACGGCGCATCGGGCGCTGTGCCTGCTGCAACCAAGAGGTACAGTACATGCTAAAGCGGATGCACGTTCACTCATCTGTTCAGCACAACCGCTAAACAGTGCGGGCGCTTGTGTGGCCAGTAACTCTTAGCTTGTACTGAGTATGTACGGTCCGAACGAGGGCACAGAGAACGTGGTGCGTTGTGTCAGCCTCGCCTCGCCTTGCCTTGCCTCGCAACGTGCCGACCTAACCAAGAGTGCTCAGATAGTTACGGAAGCAGTGCAGATGCTTTTTTTTTTTTTTTACGAAAAGAAAAAAAGGGTGGGAACTCGTCCTACAATTAACGTCGGTGCTTTTTTTCTTTTAACCTTTTTTCCTTTAAAAGCTGATGGGCAAGCCGCCAGATTGATTGGGCCGCCCCCTTTCGATAGCGTCGGTGCGGTTGTCGCCCGCCGTTCGCCGATGTGTACTGCGACACGCCAGACGACTTGTGTGCGATGATGCATTTGTGTCTGAGATTTCTAGCTCATGCAAGTGAAGTGACAGGGTTTCTGTTTGTCTAAGTAAAAAAGCTAATGCCTACATGGTGAGAAAGGGGAGGGGGATTGGCGAATCTCGGGAACTTGTTCTATCCCCTTCCTCGTCCTCCTCCACTTTATCTAAAGAAAAAGAAAAGAAAAGAAAAAAGTGCCCATGTACAGATAGAGAGGGAAAAGAGGTTCGGGCCGCGCGGCGTTTGGGCCATAAAAGAACACCACGAACCAGGGCAAGGGGGGGCGGTATTGGTCTTCGTGCACAGGCGCGGGCGACTGAGCTTGGCAGGACACACCAGTGCACCACCACCACCAGCCTGCCTGCCAGCCTGTAATGTAGCACAGGGACAAAGGAGAGGCGGCTCACAAAGGGTGGCGAGCATGATCCGGTGAGACGGGACGGCAGTGAAGCACTCCATGACATCGGCTGATATCTTCATTCCCTTTTTTTTTTTTTTTTCTCGGCAGATGTGCATGTCATAAGTCAGACAACAAGGATGACAGGGTACAGAGATGCATGGGCCGAGCAGACTGACTTGAGGGTGAGAGCGATGCCCTGTATGTGCTCTGAATTATACGAGCAGGAGTCTCGAGTCTTGACGCTCGTTTGCTTCTTCACGCGCCCTCGCCCTCGTACACTGGCACGAAATTTCCATGTTCTGTCGTTCTATGGACTGTTCCATGCGCTGTTTACGGTAGCATCAGGACACTTGGCGGGAGGCGGGATGGGCCTTCTTTGAGCGGTTCAGTAACCCAGAGAAGCCTTTGTGTGCAAGGTTGTGCCTGTACATCCCGTAGGCCTGTGTTCTCGACGGGTATGTGCAGTGCAGTACAGTGTCTGCATCCTGCCACCTGCGACTGACCATATTGCCCGCCCCCGCTTCTAAAAATGTTTCAGTGCAGGATGCAGGTGGTGGTGCAGAGACTCTCGGAGTGATCGGCTGGCTGGCCGGCTGGCAAGCCTTTTCCTTTTTTTTTTTTTTTTTTTTTTTTTTTAATCTTCGGTCATTTCTTCCCTGGTAAATCCTGGCCTTGATGAATCCGGAAATATCATCACTCGCTCAAGAAGTGCCACCCTTGGCAGTGGGATGACCGGGCAGGCACAATAAGCATGGGGAGGAGCGAGAGATGGCCTTTCGGGAGCTACCTTATCCCACCAGCAGCGACTACTAAGTTGTTATGTGGGGAGCTGTCGTGACAGTCTGCAGATGCCGATGTCCATTTTTTTTTTCTCGGAATCTGGCAAGAGAAGACGGATAACAATAATCAACTATATTGTTCCTCTAGCCTTGGCAGCTTGACCTGGATGACTATCCAGCTAGGCTTGGTTGGCAAGTTCGACGTGCGACTCGTGGCAACCGTGCAGTCAAAAGCGGTGTTGCCACGAGCTCTTACCAGCCGCACTTGTGAGGCCGCCCTTTGCGTATATCTACAAATCTCTGCCAAAACTTAAATCTCGTGTAATCACCGTGCCGTTCAAGAAAACGTCGCCAACAGGAAAGGGGTCGGGAAACCCTCAAAGACAAAAGACTCGAGCCCCGAACCGCACTCCGTGACCCCATCCTCCAAGGTGACGCTGCAGCCGTCGCCGTCGGCTTCTAGCCTCGGGCCCGCATGAACAAGGATCTTCGTCATCCTCGTCACCATCACCATCGTCATGGTTCAGTGGGGTGAGAAGAGGGGGGGATTTCTTTTGACCGGGGAGTCGGGCTGCCAGCCATGGGGTTCGCGGTGCCCTCGCTCGCGGATGCCTCGCTACTAGATGGAGGACACCAATTGTGGGAAAGAGAAGAAATGGGGGAGATTTTCTGTTGCTTCCACATATTGATATATTATATCCTCTTATAATTCTGGGTTTAGACAGCGACCCCGGGGCCTGGTGAGATCAGCCAATGTCCAATCCAGCATTGTTTCGAATTTATAAGGAGCGGGGTGCGTTTCCCGCGCTACAACTTGACTATGGAGATTTGGTTGGCTTTGTCTTTGCAAGGTCCATTCCCCCCCCCCCTTTTTCCTCTGCTTTGTCGGGTCGACGTCTCCTCTTATTCGTGGTCTTTCCCGTCGCTGAAGTCCGTAGGAGCCCAGCAATTCTCCCCCCTCGCGATAAAAGGCAGAGCGGAGCCAGCTGCTCACACACTAGCCATCTGCCAAGCGGGATTTGCCCAATATGATGTGAAACAAAATCACGCCATAATGAGAAAATTACCAAAAGAAAAAAAAAAAAAAGAAAAAAAAACTGCATCGAAGCTAAGAAGAAGGGGACAGAAAAATTAAAAGGCTCCCTGGTGGGCAGAGGCAAAGAGGGCGCGTCGCAATACACCCAGCAGATAAACCGTGTGTGGGGGAGGGGAGCAGGCTTGCAGGACCAGCCGATGACGGTCAGCAACCAGCGACATGTTGGCCGTGACCCTTGTCGTCTTCCTCGACTTTCGTCTTTCCGCTATTACTGTTATTATTATTTCCCTTGTCTTGCCTGGTTGGAGTAAATTGCCGAATTAAACACATTGCAGTCTTCAATGCACTTGACCTCTTGACCTCACTTCTTTTTTTTTTTTCCAACGATTCAAGGCCTCCCCACCATATCGAGAGTTGGCAACGTCACCGACGATGCGCCGATACGGCTCCCCTGCCGCCCGGCCCACCACCTGCTGTTGCATAGGAGGTAGGCATGCGGTGGCCAAAAAAAAGCTGTCGCTACACCTCGTCTTCTACAGCGGTCGGGCCGGCTTTTTTTTCTGTCCACGCCTTGGTAGGGACTGTGTGGTACTCATAATTAATGCGTGTACGTGTACTGGCGGCTTGGCTAGTCAGTATTCGGAATCCCTGAACGAAGGTACAGTACGTGTATTGATCTAGGCAGATTCATCCAGCACCCGCGGACCCTGTTTTTAAGCCACGGAAACGACATTCTGGTAAGAAGACGAGGGGACGACATGCGTATCACACGCTTGTGGCTCCAGGCTGCCACGCCACCCTCGGTCCTCCAAACCAGTATTGGTTGGTGGGCACGCGCAGCTGGATCGTCCACGAACATCTCCAGGTCTCTCGTTCCCAAGCCAGAGGCGGCGCGCAACGGCCATTATTACCAATCATTTGTCACTACGAATGGAATAAGAAGGGAAGTGGAAAATGGAGCTTTGACGTCAGAAATAACATCTTGTGTACGTACACAAGGCCATCCACTCAACCCTACAAATGCCGTGCCGAGTAGAGGCTCCAGATCAGTAGTGCTTTGAGAGGGTCATGGCCCAGCAAGTCATACATACATAGCTACACATCGTGATGGTACCTTTTTTATTTTTTTTTTTCTTTTTTTTCCTGGTCGACAGCTTCTCGTTATTATCAAAAAGTCTCCTCAGCTATAACCGGAACGGAGCAGAAATGGGGGAGCGTCGGCCCCGGTGACTGACCCGCCTGTTTGGAAAGCACAAGATGTGCTGTGCTATATTGGTAAAGAACCGGTACTGACTACCTAACATAACTGCTGCCTGTGCACCTTGGCTGTCGTCATACGCTAAACGCCGAAATTGAAACAGTAGCATCTAGAAGTCCGCATGATGATGAGGTTGTTCGTTTTCTTCTTTTTTCTTTTTTTGTCTTTTATTTTTTTCTTTTCGTCCCCTCCTTTCCCCCTTCTTTGCTTGACACTGTTTGGTTTTCCATGCCTCAGCTTTGGAGGTCTCGCTCTCTCTCCCCCTCCCTCCCTCCCTCTCTCTCTGTCTCTAGGAGGTACAGAGACCGCCTACGGGTTTACGGGGAGTTCTGATACTGTACTATACCGTACTACACTGTACTGTACGTGCTCGTCCCTGTAGTGTGTAGCTAAGAATTTTGACTCAGTGGGTACCTCGGCCGCGAACCGAGGGAGCCGCTCACTTGCTCGTTTTAACAGTCCGAGGGCTGACAGTGCCCCCGACGCCACGGCCGTACCCCACACAAGCGTAGAGAGGTAGAGCAAGAGGGTGCGTGCAGATGCACAGGGGAGCAAGCAAGCCCCCCGGGCGATCAATAGCAAGCTGTTATCCCAGGTATGTCGCTGGCTCCTTTCCCATGAGCCTACAATCTAGTTCTAGATACGTAGCGACTACTACATCATTCAGGCTCTGAATGACTGGAAAAGAAGTAGGGAAAAAGAGAGACAATTTCGGCATTTTTCGGACAGTTGTAACGCCGCACAAGACCGGCGCCGGCGGTTGTTAATTTCGGACGGCCTCATGGGTGGGTACAGTATGTACAGTATCTAGTATCTATCACCTAGTATGTCCAGTATCTCTGGTTGTCTACAGCGTAACAAACAGAGGAGCCTACCTACCTGGGACCCAGGGCCAGGCGAGAGGGAGGCCGGGCGGACAGGCGGCCTCACTGGCATGCGGGACCGCCGTCACTTCCGTCGGTTCCTCTCAGGTACTAACTATACCAAGTGAATGTATCCAGATAACGGCACATGTACTACGGTATGGGGTGGGAACTAGTACCTACCACGACTAGTACTTTACGGGCGGGCACGCTGGTTTTACTCCTCGGCCGTGGTGCCCGACGGCCGCATAGGCGGCTCCTACTCCATCTTTCGGTTTCATGACCGACCAGCCTAGCCACTTGGTTGTTTAAGAGGACGACAGAAAAAAAATTAAATTGATAAAAAACAAAACAAAAAAAAAATGTCGTACTCCATACAACGGAAGGACGCCAAAAAGCTTGTCAGCGGTTCTTGTCCCGCTGCAAACGGTTTCAGGCTAAAATATCAAACAGTCAATACGGGACGGAAAGGGACATGTGCAACAGTCAAGAGCTCGCCAGCTTTCAGACCGTTTGAAACTCGGCGCGAGCCAGTTAACCATATTGGCCGTAGCAGAAAGTATCTCCCCTTGCGAATTTTCTGTGCGTACGTGTAGCACCCGTGGTCAATTTGGAAAAAAAGACAAATCGCCACATCGCTGTCTAATCTATCTTGTGCGGACAGGCCGCGAGATTCATTCGGCAGAACAGGATGGAAATCTCTTGCCCCAGATCAGCCTCTTCTGTCACTCTTCCCCCCCCTCACCAATGGATTAGCTCTCTCGGCAGACGGTCATCCGCGACTCGGCCTCTCTACACTGCGTTGTCGCTGAGCTGACTGAAGGTGAGACGAATAAGGGATGAGAGTGGAAGCGGTGGTATCCGAGTTGGTCCTTGTTCCGGCGTCAGCAAACTGGGCCGGACGTATGGTGTGGTTCCGGCGAGGGGAGGGGGGGAATGCATATCAACGCATCGCCGACCGACCCCCATGCGGAGGAGAGGAGTCGAGAACGGAATGAGGAACAGGCTGAATGACTTGGCTGGCGGCCTCTCGAGTGCTGCCTTGCTACTGACAACGATAAGTGTACAGTACATTGTTGGATACGGGAAAACGACTGCCCCACTGCTACTAGGTGGCTCTGACGAGACTCTACTCTCTCTTTAACATCCGTCGGCGGTTTTGCCGTTTAGAAACACAAGAAAAGAAAAGAGAGGGAAGACGAGCAGTCAACTCTCAGGGCCCCTGTAGATGTTGTTGACAAGCTGAGGGTAGCGAAAAGCAGCCGTTGTGGTAGATCCTTGCTAGACATTTTTTGTATCGACTTGCGACTGTAGTGCGAGTCAGGACCGTTCGTCAGATCCGTCGGTGCTGACTACTACTATACCGTAGTACCTGGTAGGTAGTACTAGTACCTAGTAGGTTGTAGTACGCCCTAGTAGGTAAGAAACCTTGACCGCCGCTGTATTACGGGTACAGCTTTTTCTCTACATACGATGGGCCTGCCTGTGCTGTAGATACATGGACGAAGCTGGTGCTGTACCAACCTGAGTAGGCACTACTAGGGTACGGACAGCTTGTAGTAGCCATCGAGTCATCAAGTACAATCTGCATCTACGGCACCACTTATGCCCCAGCTCTGTCGCTTTCTTTTTTGGAGGACTGCCGCACTGCTTAGCTAAGGGGCTTTCATCCGTCAGTCACACGTCCCATGCATCAAACAAACAAAGAACCACTCCCATCGCCACCTCCGCATCACCATCACTATCTTCGCCACGACCTGCATTCATAATACGACGCTCCCATCGTGCCCTGTTATGCCCATGCATCCATCATCTGCCGCTGGCCATGCTGGTCACTTGTCGTATATGTCTTCTACCTCATGGCAAAAAGCGCAAACAGCACACACGTACAATGACCGACTGGCCAATCCTTCTCAATTTTAAGAAACTAGCCGGGGCAGCTACGTGCCTAGCACTGATGAGGTACCAACGCCGCCAATCGACAATCCCCGAGTTGCACTGACCAGTGAGAATCCTAGTCTTGCCAGCCTCGCTGTCAGCCGCACGACCACTAGAGAATCCATCCCCCCCCCCCCCCCTTCTAGCACCCTTGCCTTGATCTCGGCTGGATGAGGTGACGGCGCGGCGTCGGATGGTTACGGTTCGGCAGCTTGTGTGCAGCGAATCCTTTGTGAATTACGGTACCGACACTCCTGTTTCACACCAAGTCGTTTTGCAGTTGTAACCGAACCCACAAATGCATACGACAAAGCATGCACTCACCGCCTGTCGTAGGCAATCACCCGAGATTCGTCGTTGCCCTGTCTGATGAATCTAACTCGCCTGGGATCCCTTCTTCCTCACAGCCAAAAAAAAAAAAAAAAGAAAGAATCTTCTCGTTGCAAAGTCGGCGAGCTGGCACGCATCATACAAAACCAAGCAAGCCAGACAAGGCTCGCCAAGCGAGCCATTCGCAATCACAAAGCACAAGCTGCAACATCTTACTGCAAGTTTTAGCGTCGAGTTCTCCAGAAGTGCAAGCATGCGTTACAATACTCATCCACTGCCCCGTGCGTCGGTTGCTTCCAGAACGCCTTCCTCTACATTCAGCTACGGAGCACGCCGAACCGAGTGTGCAGGGACAATGGCATCACCAACAAAGCACACACCCATGGTTTCGTAGCAATCAACTCCGCCCGGCTCTCAACAAGAACGGGGCATTTCGGGCCAGCGTAGGCAGAGATGCCAGCCATCTAACCATAGGCGGTACTGATTTGCAGGCTTTTGCGGAGTATGAACGCTAAGGATATTTATTATTGATATAGCAATTTCTTGGTCGCGATGAGCCGAGAGGCGTGATGCGCTGTTCGCTCGCCAATTGCGCCGTGGCCACTGTAAGCATTGTCGATCACCGGCCATTTTCAGCGTCGACGTCAATGGCTCTCGAACTGCAACATGGCCAGATGCGCCGGGTACGCCCTGATGGCTGGTTGATGAGCAGCTTCATGATGTGTCACATTTTGCTCCATGTGCAAGACGTCTTGCCTTGGCAGGAGAACCTCGAGGACATACTATACTATACATTGACTTTCCTTGCCTCGGCCAGTCGAGAGCTGGGTAAGAGGGAATCACTAGGTAGGTGGCCGATCGTCAAGCTGGGGATGCAGGGCCGCTCGCTGCGCTGCTGGGCTCACCATCATCAGGCGCTACAGCTCCGCATAAGAAAGTCCAATTTACAACAAAAGACAGGGCCGGCCGTTGCGCGCGATTATCAGCTCATATTCCCAAGGGCGGATTTTGTCCGGCCAATCCTGGCCAGAGAACCAGCCGTCTATCCCCGCGCGCCCCGTGGCCATTCATCAGACGTCGTCCGTCCCCTTGTAAATGCGCCACCGTAGAGCCCGCCCATCTCATCAATAACGGATCACTATATGCGAAGCGGACCTCTGCAAAGAAGAGAAAAACCCCCATCATTACTGTGCTATTTCCCTCAATCAGCAACGACCCGATTCGCTTTAGACCGAGTCCAGTCACGAATCAGACCAGCATGTCTGAGCAAGCACTTTCTACGCATCATCTGTATAAGGCAAATCGAACCCGAGGCGCGAATTTATTTCACACTTTATCTGCCATATAGCATACTGCTGAGGCTTTCGCGATGGGCGGCTTCTCCTTTACGAATCAGCAGGATGAAAATGACAAGGGCAATATTAAGTCAATGGAACGAAATTATACACACACACAAGGAAGCCACCCATCAAAAATCGAGACCAACCTCCATATGGCCAAAGGGCCCGCCTCCCGTCCCCAGGGGGTTGGCTCGGGCTCACAGGCTCGTAGCGATAGGCCCCGTTCCAAGTTAAATCCGAACTGTTCTATAAGAAAAATGTTCGCCGACCATTCATGCCTTGGCTTATGCCAATTTGACAAATAGAACTACAAGCGGCTGGAGTAGCCACAATGTTCTGCTCGTCATACCCCGATGAGCCGTCCAAGACGGAGAACGACCCGACAGGATTTGGTTTCTCACGTATTTGTATCCAGCCTCACTGGAAGTTCCCAAGGGTTCGGCCAACCATCATCTGCTGGCGCTGTCGGTGGCGGTCGCAACTTCGAACGCGATCAACTCATTGGGCGGTGGCTCACAGACGGTAATGGCTGCCCAATTTGCATGGTCCAAACAGGAATGATGGATGACCTGTTGATCATCCTGGAGATCGGCCCGCTGGAAACTTCCAACAGCAGGCTGGATATTTCGATAGAATACTTAAGGTACATAGTACTGCAGCAGTACTCGCAGTACACCAACATTGGCCGTACCCGTCAGTCACGTCCTGGTTTTCTAGAACAAAGAGAGGGGCTCGAACTTCTGACGCGAGAGGCCTGTTGCGGTTGAAATGAGCCCATGCACGACTGGTATCGTCGAATATATCAGCGACAATGGCAACGGCAATAAATGGAGCACTAGCGTGTCCTCTATGGCTATCCAACCATCACTGCAGTACGATGTATAAGCTTTGTGTCTATACGCTGCACGTCAGGGTACGTATGACGCTTTCCGGATGATAAGTCTGGGCATTTATCAGAAGCGGCGCCGGCTCGGCCAACAGCAACACACCACGCGCCTCGCATTCTCCACATAGAAAGGCATATACATCAGGGCCCTATCACTAGTTAGTCTCTCTCAATCCCTCTCCCGACCTTGACTGGCATCATGCCGGGCTGTCCTTGCGACATTGCTTCGACTTGGAATGAGTTGCACTCGGCAACAGGCCTCAATCAGTCTACCATCGTAGTGGAGAGATGACACACGACACTACTACAGCACAGCCAATTCGTGGAGGAACAGCTGTATTGGGGGGGGGGGGGGGAGACCGGGGCGATGTCCGACCAGGCTCCGTTGCACTCTGGTCTTGGCAGCGACGCTGTGCGTTGGCGCACGGCGCTAATTATCAAGTCCTGTTTTACAGATTTTGAACTCACGTCAAAGGATGGCCTGTGAACGGGGCGCGGGTTTGGCATGATAACAAGAGCGATTGACCAGCCTTTGTTAGTCTCCAACAGCCAGAGCAGATTGCTGTCTTACGAAAGTCTTGAGATGTCTTTGCGGGATCGAATGTCTGCCCAATCATGACAGGAAACAACTACACGAAGACGGCTCGTCCGGAGGAGACCCGGCAGTTTCAGATTTCGGACTGGGTGCAAGTCATCACGACGTGATGAGAGGCTTGGCTTATCTACGGCCTGGTATATGGACTGGTGCAACTGTCACCCCGGCCACTCTTCCGGCCACTTGGATTCATCAGTCCGGACTCGTCAACAGCGACAAGCCGGCCCGAGAAAAGGAATGTCACGAAACAAAGTGTGGGGAGGGGGCTTGAGGATGGAGGGGCGGAGAAGCCGCCTGGTGGAGACCAGACCGAACCGAGTCTCCAGAGACGCACTGCCCAATTTGGCGCTGATCCCCAACCTAAAGTTCCGTGTGGCTGCATCCAGACGATATCGTGGCACATGTGCGTGATGGAGTGCCCAGCAGCCAGAAGAAAGGATTCGTCCATTTTTGAGGGGCCTTGTTCAGCTTTTGCTGTGGCTTGAGACTAATTTTGGTTCACTACTAATGAGCACGGAACACGCTGCCCCCCTTCCACCGTGAAAGAAAAGGCGTTGTTGTATGTGAGAGCTTCGAGGGTACCGCCGCCATGTCCAGCCATGAGCCGGCCCGGATGGTGACCGGAATCTCGACACCGTGATGACGAGACCATTCGGTCCCCTGCCAAGCTTGGAAGCGCCGCAAAACGGGAAGGCTTTCAGCGCTCTTCGTTGCCTTTGCTCTTGACTACAAACCGGCACAAGTATGGTATGGGTGAGGACTCGGCCATGGGCTTCCTTCCAGACCTGACTCCTTCCTTTTGGTATTCTGCATTCGGGAGTAGGCGGAGGGATTTCGAAGTTGGTACATATATACCAAGGCTTGGGAGATAGGTAAAGTTCTTCCTCTTCATATGTAGCAAACAGGAAAGGCTACAACCAACCGTTGAAAGAAGCGAAGAAACTACCGCGATGCTCCCACGTCCTAGAAACAAACTACGCGTCGCTATTCCCACTTGCGAAGAGACTCCGTATCTGCCCGAGATCTACGTTGCTGATTTCGTGCATGGCGGCACTTGGCAAGAAACAATTGCGCTGCCTAGACGTCTAATTTCGACCCCCCCTGGTAGCCAAATCTAGCAACAGATCTGTCAGCAATTATTGGCGAGGCGGCAGAGGTCATTCTTCCTCGCCAAACCCACGTCAGTCCCGCCCCAAGTGAGCTGGCGACTCGGATGTCCTGCCACGTGAAAACAGCACCCTCGGCTGCTACACGCACCCCGCAGTCGCTCAGGGCCCTACACAGTATCACCAGATATCCACGCGGTGCGGTGCTCGTATCACGCGACGAGGGCGGCAGCGGGATAGGAACCTAGTAACACACTGCAGCGTGTAGAGTGTGGTACGGCCCGTGAGGTTGTTGGACATCCGGTTAATCAATGTGAATGCTATTAACGCGTTGCTTTCTCCTCATTGTCTGTTGCAAGAGTCCGGACAGAGCAGTTGCACGTTTTCTTCCTCTCTAGGGTAGCCTGTGCTGAAAATGGGCGCATCTTCAATGATCATTCTCTTTCAAGATGGAGTCAATGAAACACTCCGTTCTCTTAAGTCGTTGTGACAACAAGCGGTACGAAATACAAAATTTTCCACAGCATCAAACAAGTTTCCGTAGCATGGCAAACTGTCTTGCTGTTCCGTTCATAAAGATTTGCTTGCTGCTGAGGAATATTCTACTACCCTATATGCGAGACATCTTTTGCCCCAGCTCCATCCACCCTGTCTGTATCTAAACTTGGGACGGCATGCGCGAAAAAGAATAAAAAAAGAAAAGACGAAAAACGCAATGATGCACATGCATCGATGGAGTCGCCTGCATGTCAAGTCTAACGACCCGGAATACACGACATGTTTCAACCCTCCGTGGTGTCCATGGCATCACCCGCACTACCTGCAGCCAGCTTACTTCTGGCTTCCTGAATCTTCTCGTCGCGCCATTTCTCGATCCTTTCTTTGAGTTCCGTCTGCGGAATGGCATCGTCCACCGTCATCGGCTGACGCGTGAAGGGATCCTTTGGATCGCTCAGCAGATGCTGTACAATTGTCGAGCGGTCGACAATGTGCTTGCTGGGTAGCAGGACCGGGTCGCGCATAAGGTCGCCCATGATGGGATCCTCAAACTCGTTGGGAATGTCGCCCAGATCGAGCTCTGCCTGGTCGAGCACCTGCTTGGCCGCGAGGAAGCGTGCCTTGAGCCTCTCCCAGCGCGCCATGTCGGCCGGGTCCTTTTGATGTCGCGAAGTGAGGATGTGAGTCACGCGGTTGAGCACTTCGGGCTTGTACGACCGGCCGTCGGCCGCGACAGCATCGACAAAGACGCTGGAGCTGCCGAGATTGAGGTAGATCTCGACAAAGTCGGACAGGAGCTGAATTGGACGGAAATGATACTTGTCGCGGTTCTCGACATTGAGCTCTGCAGCGGCCTTTTTCCCGGCCAGTGTCTCGAGGTTGTAGTTCAGCATGCTGGCGAGGCGCGACACAATCTCGGGCATGTTAAAGGCATCGCTGAGGGCGTTGGTGAAAAGCTTCATCATCTCCAGGGTTTCGTTCGCTAGCTGCATATAGGATGTTGCATGGCCACCCAGGGTCTGCAACTCTTCTTCCTTCTTTTGGCGGTCCTCTGCAGAGAGGCTCTGATCTTTCAGCTCCAGCTCCAAGGCCCGCATTTTGGGAAACTTGGTGAATGCCTCATCTAGGACATATGTGGCATCGTTGAGCAGCATGTTGACAAATTGCACAAAGAATCCGCGATTGACCCTAATCAGAAGTTGTCAGATGTGATTCTCAAAGAGTTCCGATGAGCCGTTACTCACTTGCTTTCCCTTGTCAGCTGTTGCTTGTACACGTCGTTCGGCCAGACGCATTTAATCACTTGGAAAATTTCGTATCGGATATTGAACTTGTCGTAGAAAGCCGAATTCGCACCCGTCGACTCGCATTCGATGTAGAATTTCATGAGAGCGTGGAGAAGATACTCGTTGGCGAATGGTAGAGACATGAGCTGGTCACCCATCACACCCTTCTTCAGATGCATAAAGGGCCACGTGCCATAATAGAGTAGTGAGACCAACGAAGACTTCAGGTATGGGTTCTTTATCCAGTCCGAGGAACGAAGAAAGGTGATGCAGAGGGCAATCATCTCTTCGCCCACGGCACTTGGCAGGACAGAGGGAAGCCATCTGAAAATGAATCTGAAATTGTCTACAATGTTTTGTAGTGTGTACTCAGGTAAGCAAGAAAATGCTTCTTGGTTTTGCGTGGGTAGCGGGAGCGTAATCAGTTGGCTTTCTTTTCCAGGCTTATAGTCTGTGCCGGTGGCGATGCGCAGTAGCCAGACAGCCACATATCGCATGAATCTCAGCGACGTACCCTGCATGCGCTCATCGCGCAGCACACCTTCGATTGCATACTTGAGGGCAATGGTCTTTTCGAGAACATTTGTGTGGCGTTTGACGGTCTCCTCGAACAACCGTAACTGGTGAGGAACATTGGCAACTTTGGGGCGTTCTGCCTCCATTGCCTGGATTCGCTTTTCCAGATACTTGATGTCTCTATCCAGATTTTTAAGCTGAGAGTTGAGGGCCTCGCTACCATAATGATGGGCGGCGAGCGTGAGAAAGAATGCCTCAGAGATGAAGTTTGACTCGCCCTCTTCTTTGGTCTCGTAAAACTTGTCGGCCGTAGCCTGGTCGGCATTAATCTTGGTCTCGTCGCTGATGTCTACGCGTGGCTTGCGTCGCAGGTATCTGACGTCGATCTTGTCCACCTTGCTGAAGTCGTTATCCATGAAAGGCTCGCAAAATCGATCCATGACCGCAGTGATGTTCACCATGAAGCCGTCCGAGGCAACCTCTCTGGGGTCGACCTGCAGCGCTCTTCGTTTGTGATTCGAGTTTAATATGCATGCGAACCAGTCCAGCGTACGACTTCTCGTGTCTGGGCCCGCTCTGATAAAAGAATTGGCAATCGTGAAAAGGTCGTCTTGATGGGTTCGAAGCACCATGCGAAGGGAGTCTTGTGCGTTCATGATGCGGCCCTTATCGAGCGTTCGCGCGCCAGGAAAATAACTCTTGATGACTTCGGGCTGAATGGGCGAGAGACGAAAGAAGGGGCCGAGTAAGGTATGCTGTTCGAAGCCGGCGGCAGACATGGCCATGTTAAAGGTGGCATGCTTTGATAGGTTGGTAATGAGTGTTGGAAACCGCGTATATGCTAGTAAAGCCTGCGGTGTTGCGATCAATACGGGGAGAGGTTCGACGAATCGAGTAGTGATCGTGATTGTAACTATACCTGGACATGAGGTTTGTAATTGTCGCTCATGGACATTTGTCCGAGTTGGCTGCTTATGCGAATCATAGCATCGTTAAAGATGCCTGGGATTGCTTCGTCGTCGTCGAACCGTTTAATAGCTTCTTGGATAAAATCGAAGCAGAGACCGTTCTCATCGCTGAATCCCCGAAGTAGATGTGGGGCAATGGTATCATGATCAGGATTTGTCGAGCGACTTGAGACCATCAGTCAGTTCTAAGTGCCAAGGATTGGTATGTATGAAGCTCCGACTGACCCGTAAAGATCTGGCATGGTGAGAGCAAATAAGCAATTGCTCATGCATAGCCTCTTGGCCTCATCATGGATCTCCTGCCGTGAAGTCGTGCTCGTCTTTTGCGAGGCTAGTCGTACAGCGCGCTTCCAGCAGGGTAGCAGGTAGCTCAAAAGTGGCTTGTCTGCGGCCCAGTTACTGCAGGCCTCGATGATGGCTTGGTCGAGAGTGGCTGTGGAGAGGCGCAACGGCTCGCCAGCTTCAACAAGCTCTTCGTTGAGGCTGGGTAAAAAAGTGAGGCGAACGCCTTGAGGCGTGCTCATGTGGTGAGGGTCGACGGTGAGGCGGAAGACGTTGGTCAGAACGCGATTCTCGTACTGCGCTTCAGTCTCGGAAGTAGCGGCTGTGGCCTGCTGCTGGGGAGTCTGAGAGCGCAGCGCAGGCGCGCGGATGTTTTTGGCTACAGGGCCCTCGTCAATCTCACATGTGTTTCTCTTACGTGACGTGACAGAGAATGTACCTGTAGAGCCGCTGTCCGCAGCTGTCCCAAGCTGTGTGACCGGGCCGGGCCCTGACCGCGTCGAAGGCGCAGCCGGTGTGATGTTGATTTTCGTCCGGGGAACAGCGGGAGTCGAGGAAGCCTTATCAGTCTTCGCCGAGGCCGCCGACGCCTTGATAGAGTCGCTACTGTTACCGCCGCCTTGGCCGGTGCCGGCGCTCTCTTGTTGGGGTTTCGGTGAGGGGCCGCCAAGTTTGGCGAGTCGACGTGCTCGAATCTAAGCCATAGGAAGGGTTTGTCAGTAGTTGGGAATAATCTGAAACGACTTCTGGCAGCTTAGAAGGCGCACCTGGTCCATCTTCTCCCTATCTGGAGCTTCGCTGCCGCCATATGGCTGGTCGTTTGGATCCATGCTGATGATGGGGTCGGGAACTACTCTGGTCGGGCAACGTGGCCGAAGCCAAGCAGTGTTGATGACAGATGTCAAGTTGCCCCCGGAGAAGGAAGAATGAGTTCCTGATAACGATAGATTGAAGCCTGGAGGCTTGGCTTGGCTTGGCTCGGATCAGCAAAGAGAAAGAGACGGCGTCGGTGATGGTGGTGGGTGACCGTTTGCTCGTCATGCCGCCCGCCTCTGGTGGTGACGTGCCGGCCACTGCAGAAAGGCGTCCTTTACTGTAGTGTGGCGCTACCCAGGTACAGTACAAGTTGGTGCTTAGTACTGCTGCTCCGGCGACCATCAGTGGTTGACCGAAGCACTAACCCGCTATAGCGAAACCCGGCCCTTTTCCCTGCGAAACACTGAGCAGGAGCAGTTCGAAGTGATTCGGTGTACTTTGGTAGCCAACGTATCTTCCCTCTAGTTTCGGGAGTGACCTCTAATCGGGCTGTGTGGTCTTCTTTACCTTCATGAGCTGAATACAAAGCTGCAGTTGATACGTCGGTTACAGGGACTACCTGTTGGTGGTATGTACCTATCGACAGCAATGGAAGCGTAAAGAAGGTGTTGCACAGACAAGTACTGTACTGCATCCGTAGAGTTGCCAACAACTACGCCAAACTGTGAAAAGTCAAAAGTCCATTCATCTTGACCATTTATTATATCGATTTGTGTCCTCCCCTCAGCGCTCGCCGCCATCTCCGCTGCGGACCGGGTTTGAGGCGGACTTTATAATAGTAGATGGAGGAGGGGCGGGAGAGTGTAGTGTACTAAGATTCGCCACTGAATTCTACACATCGTATTATAGAGGTATATTAACGTAGATGAAGAAAACAAACAGAAGTAGAAACATATAGAGTAGAAGGTGGTGAATCTTGCTTGAACGTGCAGCCCCTCTTGATCACATTACAACTTTTTCTCCAACCATGTTTGCCGGGGGTACGAGGTAGAATATTAAAGAACACGCCCAACGAGGATTGCGCCGCTGACTGTCATTGCTATTGAGCAGCCTCTGTTATCTTGGCCGTTATAATCTCGGCACATTGGTGTCTGGACCAGAGGACCTTCTTCTCTCCCGCAGCATTGGGGCATGTTCGCCGGCGCTGTCTCTTCTGATGGTATTTCCCGCTCCAGCCGCTGCCGCCGCGGCAGCTCCAGAGCTGTTTGCTGCTCTTAGGCGACCTTCTTCGCGACTTCGGTTGAGTAGCCAGTTGACGTGCATGCGAATCATGTTGATGTTGTTACGTAGCTCAGTCACTTCTTCGCGAATCGGCATCACTTGGTTGAGGGTCCACATGCTTTGCCTCGCTTCGAGATGCGTCAAGTTCTGATGGACTTCTTCGAAGCCAGCGTCGAGGTCCTGGATCGTCCTGCTATCGCTGATGGTTGATTCGCCGGTACCACTAGCCGATGCCGCATGCCCGCTTGTGCTTGCCGCGACAATATGACTGCTACTCGAAAGCTCCTCGAGCTTCTTGGCTGTCTCGGCCTGCGTCGTCTGTAGCTCACGAAATTGGCTGTCGAGATCACGGTGCGATCTGATGACATCGCGCTGAGAGCGAATAATGATGCCCGAGGGTGTGTCGGGATGAAAGGCACAACAGACGGTGTGGGTGGTGATCTGACCGCGCATTAGACGGACGGGGCAGCCGAGATTTTGATACGGACATCCGACTTCGACTCCGTCACACTCGAGCTCTCTGTGAGCATCCATTCCAGATCGGACAACCATTTCCCAGCAGGCCTCGCACCTCGTCTTGCTCTTGACACAGGACAAGAGGTGCAACTCCGCATCCGTCTCCTCGATGGTTTCCAGACAAGAGGCGCATGAACCTTCTTTGTGATGGCAAAGACCATCTGTCGGTTTAAACGCGAGCTTCTTGGTGCAGTCGCTGTCAGGACAATAATATTCTCGATATCGGCATTCGGTCGATGCGTGCTTCTCGATGAGTTCCCTGCGTAGCTCCTTTGTGCATCCTCGATTAGAGTATGGGCACTTGACAACTAGGGCATTCAGCTGGGTGCGGATGAGCCGCGCAGCGCTGAAACAGTCGGCCCAACACAAGGATTCTCGATCGATGGGGCAGGCCGTACCGGATGGGCTGGATGATATACTCCGTCTGATACATCTATAGCAAAAAGTGTGGTCGCATGGTGTCGTGACAGGGTCGACAAGAGGATCGTGGCAGATTGGACATAGCAGATTCGTGTCGGCCTCGGTAACATAGGTCAGCGAGTACATGTCGAAGATGCACTGCCCGCCGTAGCGCTTAGGGATATCGAGTGAGGACTTGTGAACCGGCAACAGCGGTCCGGATCGACGATCGGGGTTCATCACGGGGGGATTGCTGCCGCCACTATTGCCAGCACCGGTACCGCTTGCGTAGAGCGAGGCCGAGGTACGGCGACGGAGGCCCCTCAGTGGTGCGCCCTGCCGCATGCGCACATGGAACTCGGGTGTGACGTAAAACGCCTCGGGGGACGGTGGACGAACGAGGCTTGTGACGAGATCGGGAGTAGCCGAGGGACGACGCAGATTGCGTCGGGCGAAGCGGCGGGCCTCTGCCACCGTCATGCGCAAGCCTTCATCGCTCGAGTCGGAGGCATAGTTGGGAGAGACGCTGGCAGTGGTGGTAACGGAGGAGCGGGAGATGGGAATATCGGGGGCCGTCGCGTTGCTTTCACGCCGGGTAGGTGGCGGCGTAGTGCTGGCCATAATGGTGGTGAGAGAATAGCGAGGTGGGATACGGGCAGAGCAGCTGAATAACGTCGAGGGTCAATCAGACGCACATCGAGCCAACCGAGAAGGTGTGAGCTTACATGCGAGCAATATCTGCGGAGGAGGGAGTATAGGTATGAGTAGCGAAGACGGGGTGGGTTTCTCTGCGAAGATCGGGGTCTCAAACGCGGGTGCTGTGTACGATGTCTTGAAAGAGAAGAGGAGATGAGCTGAAGCCGAAAAACGGGTGGTTTTGTGGATGATGCTGGCGAAGGGAATTTCGCGGTTCAAAGTAGTCACCGACACTGTCCGTTTCGAAGGAGGTCTGACGAGATCAGAAACCAGAGGAACTGCAGTGGGTAGTATGTATGCACCTGTGGAGCGGAACTGGTGGCGGGGAATATTCAGGGACTTTTGCAGGGGTTGCGGCCCTTTATGTTAAATGCATACTAGGTACATGGGCGCAGGCGTGGGCGCAGGTGTGGGAGGTATGGGCGCAGGTGTGAATACAACGGGCGCGGGCGCAGGCGGGGGTTCGGGGCGCGCAGGCCCGGGGGGGGGGGTCACCGCTAGAGAATGGACAAAAGAAAAAGCCGGTGTGTCTTACCACCACCTCCATCTCGGCATCAAGCGTTGGGGCGGTCTTTTTTGTCGCTTTAAAACATTTACTAAAAGGCATAGTACCAGAGTGGGAGGTAGATATCAAGGTAAGTCACCACTACCTCTGCCAGGCACCAGACTGTACAGTATGTAAACCTGTGGGTACCTACCTGGGCAGAGGTAGGCATTACTTTAGTAGGTACTAGGTAGCGCCGCTGCAGTATGTTGGGCACCTCGTCCTAATCAACCATCCTGCGTAGGACGCCTCGAGCAGATAGCATGTACAAAACAAAGTTTTAGCGACACCATTGTAATTGTAATCGACTCTAAAGTATATACGTGTCTCTCACAGAAATCTTGGACATGAATATCCCAGGAATCTTCGACGGCATTCCTCTACCCTCTCTTTTCGCTTCTGGGGGTGCACTGCTTTCGCGGGCCGAAAGATATGCTGCCGACGTCACCTCGTATGCGTCAATGTGGGACATGACGCAACGCCCTGGCAAAGTACCACCATACAGAAGATGGGCTGGTCGGGCATGCCTGGTCGTAGGCATGGGCTCTGCATGTCACCAACGACGACGCTCTTTTTAACGGGCGTTATTTTTGCGTACATGCATGTCAAAAATAACAATGTATCTCATGTACTTCACTGCCGTGTTCTACAAATCAAGACTTGCGATTGCCCTACAAGTGGTTAGACGTATCCCACAAGCCCTTGAAGGCATTCAACTGAAAGATGGTGCTGGTAATGAGATCAAAATCGAAATATTCAGGAAAAACTGGTCAAGTCTCCCTTTTAATACAAACATCAAAAACTATAAAAAGACAAAAAGAGGTCAAACGAGCCTACACCACAATATGCCATCTTTTCCCTCTAGCCCTCATCCACTTTCGCCTTTGCCCGCTGCCCCACGATGCGGGCGGCTTTCACATGTCAGCTGTCAGCAGCCCACGACCGAGAACACACAAACACAGCATTTGACGTGCATCACGATGCCCGGTTTTGTAATCGTTTCCTCCTACGCTTCCCGGTTTAGAGGCTCCTCGATCGCGGTTTGCTGTGATAAATCATCATCCTAGAGCCTTTGCAGTTCGCGGCCACTCACCAACTGCAGACTCGGAAGCGCTGTTGCCCCCCCCCCCCCGGCGACCCTTTACAAAGGGAGGAGGAATCACGAGCAACCAACCAGCTACCTAGCTCATCCGCTCTTGAGATTCTTTGTCTTCCTCACCGTCACTGTGAAGCATAGTATCTGATTAATCGACAAACAAACGTCGTCCTCTACTGCCGTCTGACCACCTGGTAGTCTGGACCAGCATCGACTTGCTCCGCCCGGTCCGACACCAGTAAAGGCGAACCACGCCTTCGGCTTCCATAAACGTCGCCGACTCATATGCGAAAACGAGGCATCGGAAAATAACTGAAATATTTGAGATAACGCTCTCCAGTTCCTTTCTTTTCTCTTTGCGGAAATTCTACCCACTCCTAGATGCATTAAAGACGACATATTTCAAACGACATTCCAACCCTCGTCCGACTGGTCGTGGACGTCGCCACCATCGCCATGATTGATCACGTCCTAGGCCGGCCCTCGACCAAGTCGCGCCGCCTTCAGGTCCTCGCTGTCCTCTCATTCTGGGCGCTATACCTGCACAAGGGCGCCAGGCACGGCCCCCCGGGCGCTCGTCAAATCTCGCAGCTCCTCAGCCGACGCCTCACGCCGTGGCAGGTCTCGGTGCTCACCATCATATCCATGTACGCCGCGCGCAACTTCTCCGCGCTGGTCGGGCTCGCCAGCCCGGAGCCCATGGCAAGCATGTACGATGCGACCTACTTTCGCGCGACCTGGGTGCTGACAGCCCTCGACGCCGGTTTCTGGACCGCCATGCGGATCCGTACCCGCTGGCTGCGCGATGCCGCCGGCATCATCTTCTCCGTCTTCTACCTGTTCGCGGCCGAGCGCGCCGACGAAAAGGTGCGCAAAGTCCGCGGACTCATCACCGTCGAGCACATGCGCGTCGCGTGGAACAAGGGCACCACGCCGTATCTCCGCGTTCTGCAGAGCCTCGTGCGGCCGCGCTTTACAAAGTGGCCACCGCGGCAGGTTCGCATCCCGCGCCCGGCAAACAGCGACTACAAGGAGCCCGTTTCCGCGTGGCTCTACTACGACGGACCGCTGGCGGACCTGGCCAAGCACAGCCGGCTCGTCATTGACGTGCCCGGCGGCGGTTTCGTCGCCATGGATCCGCGCTGCAACGACGACAAGCTCTTTGCCTGGGCGACCAAATCCGGACTGCCCATCCTAAGCCTTGACTACAAGAAGGCGCCCGAGTTCCCGTACCCGTATGCGCTCAACGAGGTCTTTGATGTCTACTCGACACTTGTGCGCACCCGCGGCAAGTGCATCGGCATGTCGGGCGAACACGTGCCGAGAATTGTTATCACGGGAGACAGTGCCGGAGGTAACCTCACTGTGGCGGCGACGCTTATGATTCTGGAGACGGCCAGCACGCCTTTTCGCAAGGTGCCCCGCGGAAGCGCCCTGCCGCCGCCCGATGGCGTGGTTTGCTTCTATCCGGCGCTGGACATGAACATTGGAAACTGGATGACGGACGAGCAAATGGCGCTGATCCGAGACCGCAAGTCGCGCAAGACGAATCAGGCCGTCGTGCGCAACAAGAGCCGCCAGTACACGGACGTGGTCGGCACACCGTTCCACTCGGACGATGAGGACGAGACCACGCCGCCAGATGCCGTCCATGTTCGCAGCAACCCGATGGATCAGCTACGAGGGTCGCGTCCAGAGTTCTCCCACAGCGGGCCGCAGTCCTTGAGCGTGCCCACGTCTCCGGCCATTACGACGACGGCGACGGCGTCGCACCACCCTGAGCCTCTGAGGACGCGGCTGGCCACGTCGTCGATGATTTCATACGTCAACGATCGAGTGTTGACACCGGAAATGATGCGTGCCATGATTATTCTTTACATTGGCGAGCACAACCGGCCCGACTTCTCGCAAGACTACATGCTGAGTCCGGTCCTAGCACCTGACTATCTACTCGCACAGTTTCCCAAGGCTTATTTCATGACCGGCGAGCGCGATCCGTTGGTGGACGACACGGTCATCTTTGCCGGCCGGCTCCGACGCGCCAAGGAGGCGGCGATGCCACCAGGCGGCTTTGCTGCCGGCCATTCGGAGGACAGAGCCGGCGACAGTCGTGACGGCGGATCACATCCCGAGGGCACGCTCCCCGAGGTGATGTTGATTCCTGGTACCTCGCACGGCTTCATGCAGTTTCCAGGCATTTACCCACCGTCGTGGCGGCACTTCGAGCGCAGTGCTGAGTGGTTCGACCAGTTGTTTGTCGAGGCCGACGAGGCACGCCAACGGGAGAATAGGGCGCGCATGTCCAGCGGTCGAAAGACTGCGAATAACGGCAAGCAAATGTCGGCGGTGCGCGCAGCCGCCGAGTCGAGCGGCGACGAGGACAGGCCGCTCGAGATTAGCATGACCAAGATGACCCGTCCGCGCGGGTCAACGATGAAGGAGAGCGACGGTGAGAAGTCAAGCAACGCAGTCAAGGAAGATGGCAAGGCGGACGGCGCCAGCGATAAGGGTGAGGACGAAGGGCAGAGGAGGAAACGCAAGATCAGCAAGAACAAGAGCCTACTCAAGCTCAAGAGCACCGACGATCTCTTGGGTCGACGGATGGCGGGCGTAGCTAGCGGGCTGACGGGCACTGGGAAGGAGGACTAGAGACGGTGCATGTACATGATGCGCGAGGCTGAGTGGATGTTTGCTATCTCGTTGTAGAGTGGAATGATTATTCTTGAAGAGAGCTTTCGTCGAGGAGGGAAGTTTTACCAAATTAGCGCCGCTCTCCGTCCGGACCGAACGGACGGCTCATTTAAAACCTCATCCTGGTATCGTGACGTAGGGCGGCGCCATCTAGACTTGCTTGGTCCGAGGGTTGATTTGAGGTGGAGGAGTGGGACTGTAGGGGACAAAAGATCCGGCATCATGTGGAGACCAGCAGCTCATCCCGCCCGACAGTGATGGCTGGTGGGACGAGATGCACAAATGGATTGCATGTACTGTATGTACCTAGCGCGCTGTAATACTGCAAGTATGACACGACCAGGTTGGACGTGTCAAGCATTTGCTTAGCAAGTCGGCCGTGTCGACGTGCGATGGGGGCACTGTGCTCGACAGCTCCGACCAGCACGGCAAACTCTTGGCCAGCAGACAGGCAGAGCAGAGATGGAGATAACACCCCATCGCAGGCTAGAGTAGCTGTTTGGTACGAATTAATCGCTTATTTTTGGCTCCAAGTGGGCAGAAATAGTGCAGCTTGTCGTGCCGTATTTCCTGCGCGTTCGTTCTTCACGACCTTGAAGTCGCCGGCCCAAAAAGTAGTCGGAGGTAGCGATAGTAGAGCCAAGCTGGGGAGACCTAAAGCAGAGAGGTACTACTACTACTACTACTAAATACAGTACCTAGTAGTAGGTATGTAGTTAGTAATGTAGTATTTTGTATACGCATGCATTGCTGTGGCTCGACAATTCATAACTGGAGTCGGTCGTGATAACCTCTTGAGCGGTATTCCCTATCCTGCACCGAGCCTTGGCCTATGCTGTATTCTTTGAACTAAACCCTGTTGATTTGTTTGCCTTTTCTGCTCCCAGTTGGTCTGTTCTCTGTTTCGTATTTACAACACAGGCGTGATGCGCGACAGAGCTAGGAATGAATAGCCAGCTGGCTAGTAGCCCGGCACGGACGGTGAACACCACTAACGAGCTGTGCTGCACTATGTTATGAGTTTACCCCTCCCCCTCGTTTCACTCTTTATACATCAGGCTTTCCCGACAATATAGCTCAGCCTTTTTTTTTTCCCCATCAATCTTCTTGTCCTTTTCTTTTCTTCGCCTTCTTATAGCCGCAAAATTCATCTCTTCCCTGTTCGTCCCAGATTAGCTCTCCAGCCGACCGCGCACCATGGTCCATCTTACCCGCGTCAGCACCGGCCTCCTCGCCAAGGACGGCGCCTCGGCCGCCCCCGGCGACAAGCCCGCCGAGAAGCCTGCAGATGGCCAGCTCTCTCGCAAGGTCGCTCAGCTGCGGCTCGCGGACGACATGGACGACTTCACCACCAGCATCTACGGCTCCCGCTTCGCCCGCGAGGACCTGCCCAAGAACCGCATGCCCGAGGGCGAGATGCCCCGCCAGGTCGCCTACCAGATGATCAAGGACCAGCTGAGCCTCGACGGCAACCCCAAGCTCAAGTATGGAAAGTCGTAATATATACACACCCGCATTCTAACTCTTTCGCCCAGCCTTGCTAGCTTTGTTTCGACTTACATGGTTAGGCCTCCCCCCCCCCCTCCTTTCGGCGAATCACACACACTCTAGGTCTCTCATGCTCACTTACACCAGGAGGAAGAAGCCCTCAAACTCATGACCGATGCCTTTTCCACAAACTTCATCGACTACGAGGAGTATCCATACAGCGCCGATATCCAGAACCGCTGCGTCAACATGATTGCCGACCTCTTCCACGCCGAGGACGGCAAGTCACTCGGCACCTCCACCGTCGGCTCCTCCGAGGCCATCATGCTAGCCGTCCTCGCCATGAAGCGTCGTTGGAAGCAGCGCCGCCAGGCCGAGGGGGAATCCACCGAGAAGCCCAACATCATCATGTCCTCCGCCGTCCAGGTCTGCTGGGAGAAGGCGGCCCGCTACTTTGAGATTGAGGAGAAGTTTGTCGACTGCTCCCGCGAGCGTTTCGTCATTGATCCCGAGACCGCGGTTTCCCTCGTCGACGAGAACACGATTGGCATTGTGTCCATCCTAGGCACGACTTATACGGGCCATTACGAGGACACCAAAGCCATCAACGACCTGCTCATCGCTAAAGATATCGACTGTCCTATCCACGTTGACGCCGCCAGTGGTGGGTTTGTCGCTCCATTCGTCGTGCCTGACCTGGAGTGGGACTTTCGCCTCGAAAAGGTCGTCTCCATTAACGTTTCGGGTCACAAGGTAGGCATAACCCCGATTTACTAGTCATTGACCCAGGTTTCACTAACATGACCAAGTATGGCCTTGTTCATCCTGGTGTCGGCTGGGCCGTCTGGCGCTCCTCCGACTACCTACCCAAGGATCTCATCTTCAACATCAACTATCTCGGCGCCGAGCAGTCCTCCTTCACCCTCAACTTCTCCAAGGGCGCATCACAAGTCATTGGCCAGTACTATCAGCTCATTCGTCTCGGCAAGCACGGCTACCGCGCCATCATGAGCAATCTGATCCGCACCGCCGATCACCTGTCCGCCGGCCTCGAGAAGCTTGGCTTCGTCATCATGTCAGAGAAGTCGGGCGCGGGACTGCCACTCGTGGCCTTTCGCTTCTCTGCCGGCGACGAGCCCGGCGCCGATCCCGAGCGCCACTACGACGAGTTTGCGCTGGCTGCCCACCTGCGCGCCCGCGGCTGGATCGTTCCCGCCTACACCATGGCCCCCAAGACGGACAACCTCAAAATGCTGCGCGTCGTCTGCCGCGAGGACTTTTCTCGCAGCCGCGCAGACGACCTTATCTGCGATATCAGACTTTGCCTGGGCATGCTGGAACAGTCAGACAAGGAGTCTCTGGAGCGGGCAAAGGAGTACGTGCGCCAGCACATCTCTTCCTTCGGACGTATCAAGAACCCCGAACAGTCCGCTCACGACTACGGTGATGAGGAGCACTCGCTGCAGGGCAAGACGGGCAAGACTCATGCAGTTTGCTAGAATGCGTGCATCACAGCACGACAATCACCTACGAAGTTTATCGCATATTGAAAAATACACGGTAGATAGATGGAAGCTTGACCAATCCTTGGATTGTAAGCGAGAAGCTAGGTAGAGCAATTATTGCTACCCGTACACTCACAAAAATAATTACTTTGTCATGGAAGAGGATGAGGCGGTATGTACCTGGCTTGAAAAGAGTTCAACACACTTTGTCTCACCCATCTCACGTACATCATGTTTCATCGCTCCTCGTTGTGAGATGTCTCTATAGGCGAGGACCCCTCGTGCTCGACCAGCAGCTTGTCTTGTGTCCTCAATCATGCGGTATCAGCAACTTCGCGACTTCTTAATTATGAGAAATCCCCGTAGCATAGCTAACCTTGTCTTCTATGTAATCGCTACTTTATGAAAGAAAAAAAAAGGGATATGTCTGCAGTTGCCTTATTTACGTCCTCGTCGCGGCAATGGCTTCCTCGAGAATCCCAAGGCCAATCCCGATCTCTTCCTCAGTAATCACCAGACTCGGCACGAAGCGCAATGTGTTGGTCCCGGCCGTGATCATCAACAGGCCCCTCTCCCGCGCGGCCTTGATGACGGGCGCGGGGTCCTCGGTCATCTGCAGCCCGAGGATGAGGCCACGGCCGCGGATCTCGCTGACGAGGTTCGGGAAGCGCTCGCGGATGCGCGCGAGCCCCGCGCGCATCACCCGCGACCGCTCGCGCACGCCCCGCAGCAGCGCCGGGTCGGCGAGGCGGGTGACCATGTAGTGCGCGAGGCGGCACGCGAGCGGGTTCCCGCCAAAGGTGGTGCCGTGGTCGCCGACGGCCATCCTGTCGGCGACGCGGGCGTTGACGACGACGGCGCCGACGGGGAAGCCGTTGCCCAGGGCCTTGGCAGTGGTGAGCACGTCCGGGTGGGCCTCCGGGGGCAGGTGGGAGTGGGCCCAGAGGGCGCCGGTGCGCGCGAGGCCGCACTGGATCTCGTCGTGGACGAGGACGGCGCCGACCTCGCGGGCCCGGCGGGCGAGGGCGACGAGGAACTCGTCCGACGCGGTGCGCACGCCGCCCTCGCCCTGGATGGGCTCGACGATGACGGCGCAGGTGGCGTCGGTGACGAGGGCGCCGAGCCCCGCGACGTCGTTGTAGGTGCCCTGCCGGAAGCCGGGGACCATGGGCGCGAACGGCCGCTGGTACTTGGGGTTGTGGGTGGCGCTGAGGGCGCCCATGGTGCGGCCGTGGAAGGCGCCGGCGAAGGAGACGACCTCGGTCTTGGCGCCCGACGGGTCGGCGACCTTGCCGACCTTGCGGGCGAACTTGATCGCGGCCTCGTTGGCCTCGGAGCCCGAGTTGCAGACGAAGACCTTGGCGGCGTCGTGCATGCCGCCCGACTCGCGCGTCTTTTCGACGAGGAGCTTGGACAGGGCGCCGGTCCAGGGGTTGTAGTAGAGGTTGGAGGCGTGGACAAGGGTGCTGGCCTGAGGAAAGAGAACGAGAATCGTCAGCAACCGCAGCTCTTCTGCCCCCGCCCCTTCTTTTTCGAGTTTTTTTTTTTTTTTTTTTTTTTTTTTTTTTA
>JAFEME010000180.1:0-51290 GCA_018831755.1 Niveomyces coronatus | reverse complement strand
GGGGGGGTAATGGGCTGCTCCTGATGCTGTGGACGTTGTAATTGTTCTTTACGCACCTGGTTATATTCCCTCTTTACTTTATAAATTCGTTCCAGCTCGTGTATTGTTGCGTCTCTCCCTCTCGTAAAGGGGACACCTTGCGCGGGAGACAAACTCAAAAGCATTCGACTATCACACTTAAGTGTAAAGATGAAACCGAATAAATAACGAATAGTAGCTAACAAGTCTGATACCAAAAAAAATTTACACGTGTAGATACACTCTTCGCCCCTTCCCTATCCTCTTCTCGTCAGATGCACCCATATCAGAAGCGTCACCCACGTCAGGCGCCACGTCATCGTCAGGAACTCCCTCGTAATCAGCTTCACAGCCCGCTGTCCCCTACTAGTCTGCCACTGCTTGCCGTCACCGTAGAAGCCGGCATCGAGACGGATGCGCGGGCCCTTAGCACCAGCGCCGCCTGCGTAGTCGTCACCCCAGCCCCAGCGACGGCCGCTACCACTACCGCCGCTGTCCCTTCTCGACGACAGCAGGCCCTTGCTGGCTCTGCCGCTCTTCTTGGCCGCCCAGCGCGCCGACGTCCCGTTGGAATTCGACGATGACGACGCGACGCCGTGCGCCAGCGACGACGAGCCGTTGCCGTGCCGCACCTCTGGCGGCTCCGCCTTGTCCTTGAAGACGGGCAGGAGGGGCGAGCCTCCACCGCTGCCGCTCCCTGAGTGCTCCGTCTCCAGCGCAAACGGAGCCAGGTTCAGCGCCGGCACGAGGAACGCACGCACCGCAAGCACGCCTAGGGACAGAAAGACGAAGAAGATGTATCGCATGTACGTCTTGAACTGGTTCGGGAGTAGGCATAGGTGCGTCTGGAGCGTCGTTGTCGGGGCGCCGGGCATCGGCCTGCCGTCGGCATCGACAGGGTTGTACATGCTCAGCATGAGGAATCCGGGGGTCGGAACGCCCATGGCCATGCTCATGCTCTTGACCGTGATTTCTCTCACGCCGCCCTTAGACTCCGAGTGGACGAGCTCGCAGTAGTCGTGGTCGTCGCCGGAAAAGACGTGCACGACGTGGCCCACGTCCTTGATCAGCCGGACAGAGTCCTCCTCGCTGAGGACGTTCTGATATTGGTAGCCGGCAGCAACGCTGATTGCGTTGCGGTCGTCGGGGATGACGGGGTCGACTTGTCCCTTGGGCCGCTGCGACGGCGGCCAGTGTTCCCGCATGGGGCCGCACGGGGTACCAGGATCGCGGTACAGCGGCACATGCGTCAATAGGATGGTGGGCAGGTCAGCATGGCCGGCGCCGGGGTCTCTTGGTGACCGCGTCTTGTCAGACGACTCGAGGTCTTCGACCTCGTGCTTGAAAAGAAAGTCGCGGTCCATGTCATGCCACACTTTAAGCTCCTCTATCGCGAGTTTTCGCTTCGTGGACTGTACCTCTTGTAGAAACTCGTTGACGGGTCCGTATATAGGCTCCAGGTCGTGCGACTGCTTGAATCGGGAGGTGTCGGCACTGAGGGAGACAGTGTCGACCGAAACGATGCTGTGGTTGCCCACGACATCCACGCGGTTCGCATCGCCAAAGTAGGCCTCGAAGCGGTTTCTGACAGGCACCTGGACCTGCGCGCCAAAGCCGAGGTCGTGATTTCCGGGCAGGCTGGCAACCAGGCGGCGCCCCCTCTGGTACGGGCCCGGGACCGTGCCCCCGACATTGAAGTTGTCAAAGAAAATTTCGCCAAATCGTTGGTATTCTCTGACCCAAAAGTCCTGGCCATACTTTCGATGCCATGTATTCACCCACTGCTTCTCCTCGCCAGACCGCTCTTGGCCCCATTTGGGATCAACAAAGCCCTCCTGCCGTGTCTTCCACTCCCGTCCCCCGTCAAACAGATCGCCGAGGAAGAACACGCTATCGGGCCGCAGTCGACTCTGGAGCGCCTTGTAGCCACGTCGCAGGTAGTTGTCGGTGATGGTTACGGTCAGCGACGAGAGCGGCCATGGTCGGCCGGGATAGGAGTGAGGGTCGATTATTTGAGGGTCTGCGAGGAGGGCCAGACGGTGTGGATGTGCGCCTTTGGGCTAAGTTTTGGAGTTAGCATCGACGCTTGGTGTCCTTTTCTCTAATGCATCAGGTTCTGTATAGCTCACCCATGTCTCCCAGTGATCCCAGCTACATGATTCTGCCTTGCTCTCAAACACCCACTGCTCGCCCCATAGCAGAATGATGATCCATACCGCCACCAGCGCATGCGGCAGGCTCAAGAGTCTCCTGGCAACCAAGTTCCTCCGTAGCTGATGAGCGGCGGCTAGGGTCACAGACGTGGCTGTCCTCAGCCCCGTCCCTTGCATCCACGCCCACGTCTTGTGCGCCTGCAGCCGCGCCGCACCGCCAGCCCGAGAGGGCGAAAATCCTCGCGACATGGCTGTCTCCGGCTCGTCGTCTTTTCCGGTGAGGGGGCTGCTGCTGCGAAGATGGATTTTCCGTCGTCGTTGGGTCGGCCTAGACTTCTCTCCGGCCTCGTTTGCTCCAAATCGCCCCCCCGCAAGGAGTGTCTTCGTGAGCGGCTTCCTACGGGCCGACAACCTAGGCCATTGGGAGCGAAAAGAGCAAAGAAGAGGCTGCCCCCTTGGGTGACTTTGCTTTGGATCGGGGTTCAGATTCTAGAAAGGGTTTCTTCCTTGCTCAGCCAGGTAAGTGCAAAAAGGTTCATGGAAGGGGTTGATGGGCGACGGGACGCGCCCTGACACGAACGAGGCTTCAACCAAAAAAAGTGTCCCCACCAAGTAACTTGCCGCCAACCACACAATCACAGCCCACCGTGTCAACCAGCTTTGTCATTTGTGGTTGATTTGAATTGTATTTTATTTGTCCTTTTCTAACTTGTTCAATCGTCATAGTGCTCCTGGGCATGGCGAGAGAGATGTGGCTGCTTCAGTTTGGTTCTTTGGTTGTAGGGAAAATAAATAACAAATGCATTGTACAAATGTGCTGTACTGTATACTATATGCCTGCTCATTACAAAATTGTGCTTCTCTTCCAATCTTCATTCACTCCGGGTGTCGTCTGCTCCAGCTCCATGTGAAATCGAGTCTTCCGAAACGCCATTGCTTCCGAATCAAAGCACTCAAACTCGCTCGACAAATTCAAACATGTCAGATTCGGCGTCTAACAGTCCCTGTATCGGTTGATTCGTCCCCGCCATCCTCTTCGTATTCGGCTGGCGAGACTGGACGCTGATCTTGTCGCCTCTCAGCCTGTCGCTCCGCCTTCTTGCGGAAGCTGAGAAACCTCTTGAACCCGCTCGCCGGCGCTTGTGGCTGGCCCTGGCTCTCCAGCATCGAGTCCTCCTCCCCCATATACTCATAGTGTAGCCGGGGGACCAAAAGCCGGTACGGCACCGTGATGCCCGTAGGGTCTTTGGGATTGACTTCCACGTTGAAACAAATGTCCAGCCCTCCCTCGACATCTATTGCAAGGCTCTCCGCATTCTTCATCTGCTTCGCCGTCAGACCAGTTGGGGTTCTATGAAAGGGACGAGGCCTAAAGTCACTCGGCTGCTCCGTCGCCGGCTGCCTCCCAAGCACATTTGCTCCTTGCGGCTGGCGAGAGGAGAACAACCGTTCATCCCCGTCAGAGTATTCATTATTGGCACCGTCGCCGCCGCCTCGCATCTGGGCTCGCTGGTCTTGCGGCTGGCCATAAGGGCTGGGGAACTGGCCTTGTGCTTGGACTCGGGCCGGTACCTGGGCCGGCGGCCCCATTTGTCCCGGATACTCATCCTCGTTCTCATAATCCTCAACCGCCCTGCTCTGGCTCCCTCTGCGCATAAAGCCAAGAAGCCCTGTCCCGGGACGGCCCGCGCTGCCAAGAGACATGCTACGCGTGAGCTTGGCCGCAGGCGGCGGAACATTGCCCACTGAACCCCTTCTTGTGAAGCTCCTAAATAGTCCGCCAGAGATTGGCGGTCGCGACCCACGAACGCTATCGTACGATCCGTTAAATTGTCTCGCGTCTGGCCGCCTACCAAGTGACAGCCGCCGAAGTATGCCGCCGCTTCCCGTCGCTCGTGTCGGGCTTGAGCTTTGCTCGTAGTCCGATAGCGGCGGTGTAGGCGGCGGTGTCGACCCGGGCGTCCATGGCCTGATTGCACACCAGTTTCTGTGCGGCAGCAGGTGTTTGTTGTTCCGTGGCTTACCGTCCGGGCCATGCTGAAACATGGGGATCATGCTCTCTTCGGTCTTCTTATCGAAATGATGGACCTTGTTTCGCCTGTTCAAGACGTCGGCCACCATATTCGGCGGTGGAGTGTTGACAATGGCCGACGAGATGATGTTGGGCATGTATCGCGGATCGCGATGCTTGGCCAGCGCAAGCTGTGGGTTCGAATAAAACTGGCCCACGGCAGCAAGGTGCACATCGCCACTGAGAATCGTGACGCGCACCGACTTGTCCATGGCCAGATCTTGCAAGTCCTCAATGACAATGCTGCGCTCCTCCTTGTGATTCTTCGCTGTCCAGTGATCATTCAAGTCGTCCAGCACCTCCACTCCGCCGTCGATGTTGTTCAGCATCTTGCCAAAAACACCCGCCCTGCCCAGTGCCTTGACAGGATCCATCAGTCTAGATGTCAATATGTTCTCCAGCCACACCATGCGTGGGTACGCGATCGGTACGCCCAGAACTACCAAGAGGTGCTCGACTTGCCCCCGTCGTACCTCTAGATACAGTCTGCTCGTGATTTTCTCCCAAGTTTTCGGATCCACAACTTCCTGTTCCGTTCTCTCTGTGCGACTATCCACTGCAAGTAGAGCCGTTTTGCCGCCCATTGAGACGTACACGCTGCGACTGAGCTCTCCCATGTAAGGACCGGGGCTGACTCCCAGGATCCAGCTGGGCTCGCGCATCTCTGATTCTGGAACGATGCTTTGATGCTGAAACAGCATGTAGTATTTGAATGCCACCGCCCCCAGACCGGAAAATACAGGAGACCTCATATCATGATCTGGGTACGAGCCATAGCCATCGAAGATATCATGGTCATCGTACATGTTGACCATCGGGATTTGCGATGTGGCTAGGCTGAACAGACCTTGCGAGAACCACATGCAGTACCGTTCCAGATAAAAGGCTTCCAACTCGTTCTGCATCTCCGCAGTAAACGGTGCCTGGTGCTTGTGGAATGGATTTCTAATGTCAAGCCACTTCCCAAACAGTCTGCAGTGATTGGCAACACAATCGTTGTAGATCTGGTCTCCGCCTCCAATCATGACATGAAATGGCCTTGTCTGATGAGTGTTCAGCACATCGCGCCACATGGGATCCGGCCCACTGAAGTCGTCCGGATTGACACTCGCACTGAATCCGTTGCAGCTGTGAAACATCATGTTCATCGTCTCCCCCCGCGCAGGTACCCAGAACGCCATGCAGGGACCTCGGTTGATGCGATAGGCAATGCGCTGCTGCTTTTCTGCAAGTTCGATTTCAATATTGAACCTCCAAAAGGTGCAGCCTCGCTCTGTATGGAGTCGGAAACCGCGGACATCCTTGTATTTGCGCGCTCTTTCGCCGTCGATAAGAGCCCGCTTTCTACGACTAGCAAAGGAGCCCTGCAAGTCCGCTGATCCATCACGAGGGGGTACGTCCGGCGGACTGCGCGAGGCCTCGAACAGTCCATTGTCTGTCTCATCCATAGAGAGATCCCGTCCTTCTTCTAGATGTTCAACGGGGCGAACATACAGGACCTCTCCGCGACGACCTAGTTTCGGGTGTCCGGCTATTGGGTCAACATATTCAGGAGATAAATCCCCTCTGACATGATGCGGTGCTGGAGGTAACAGTTCAATGTCCTGCACAAAGACGCGTAGCATCGGCGCAATCTCGTAAGAGGAGCTGGCATCTCTCGTCACAATCATGATGCTTCCACGCCACATTTCTCTTTCCAATACCGGGTGGCCTGGCTGCGACCTTGAAGGGACTGCTTCTTTCCGAATGCCACAATACCTCAGTAGAGGGCCGCAGCTGAGATATAGCTGGGGCCTGAACCTGGTCGGCTCACGCGTATCGTCGTACTCCCCATCGAAAGCTTCCGCTTTTCGCGGGCGCGCCGTCGCGTTTGCACCACGGCCCTTTTCTACTTCCCACCAGGCCTTATAGTTGTCCTGGGTGACATTGTCAATATGAGCATCAAGCAACGGCCCAGAGAGGGTGCCCACGGCAGCCTTTTGCCATTCGTCCAGCCAATTGGGGGATTGGTAGAGTCCTTGGCCCGGCTCAAAAGTGTCTGGACTTGTAAAAAGAATCTTGTCTAGGTGATGGCCCGGGTGAGACGCAGGTTCGTGACTCTCGCTAGTTCCGAATCGAACCTTAGCATCGGGAGGACCAAATTCCTGCGGTCGGCCCGTTCCCTGCAGTAACACGCTTGTCTCTACAGGTTCGGCAGTCGCCGATGGAGGCGCTTTTCTCTGGTCCGCTGCATACTCTCGCCGCAATGTCTGATCAGCGGCATGACGCTGAATTTGCTGCGGGCCAGACTGATACAGTTGATGGCGCGGCATGATTTCTCCTCTTTGGTGGCTTCCATTACTGTAATCCGTTTGTGGGAGCCCACGTAATTCTTTTTCCTTCGCGAAGTGTGAAACAGCGTTACCAGGCGGAGATCGCATCGGGACATCGCCATTGGCCGCCGCATCCGGGCTGACATAGCCGTACTGTTGTAGGCCTCCGTAGCCGTTGCCTGTGTTGCTGGTAGATTGGTGTGAGAGGCTAGGGTTGGCTGCAGGTGAGACTATCTGTTGAGTGGCCTCCCTCCTTTGCGTCTCTCGCGGAACACCTGGATGCCTCGCTGCGCGGTCTTTGAAACTCAAATTTCGCTTTGGAACAGTCGATTCAGGTTGTACCAGCGACTGCGCGTGTTCGTATATTTGCCTAGGCGGAATAGCAGGTTCTTGTGAAGCTTTAAGCTGCATTTGGTGAGGCCAGCCCGGGGGCGGGGGTTGTCGAGATCTCGGGTCTCCGAGGTAGGACTGAGTCGACTGGCTAGGCGAAGTCTTCTGTGATGGCATCTGATGGTGGGAAGCAGATCCAAGTGACGCAGCCGCATCGCCATGAGAAGATGGAACAGCAGAAACCTGGGCGTTCTGAGCAGCCCTCAATCTAGCGCGCTGCTCTGCGGCCTCCACGCGCGCTCGTTTCTCTTCCTTTGTCATGCTGTCGAGCGTCAGCTCCAGGTTTTGTAGCGGGGAGCGGTGGGTTGCCAACTTTTTGCGTCGATCAGACGTCCCCATTGAAGTAGTCCTTGCGAGGTGCCCAGACGCAGCCATTGTGCGAGGCTGAGCCTCGCCCGAGGGGATTGGAGCAGACATTGGGTTGGGGTTGGTGGCAGGAAGAAGACCACGGCTATCGATATAGATTTCGTCGTTCGGGCTGGCTGTATGAGTCGTATAGCTCAACGGTGCCTCTTGTCTTGAAGCGGCAGGTTGAGACATGGGGGGCTGGCGTGGTCGTTGATAGGCTAACTGTGGGCCACGAGAAACATCAGGCGGTTTGAGTAGTGACGGACCTTCTTCTTGGAGAAGTTCGTCTTGGTCGTAGGACAGCCGGCGTAGTCTGTGGTCAAAAGTGAGTGTTGCGGAATCTGAGTCGCCAGCTCTGGTGTAGGAGGCCGGTGGTGGAGCGAGGCCTTGGGGAGCAATATTGGAGGTGGTTGTCGATTCCGAAGCAAAAATAGACTCTGACGGCGCTTCCGTGTAGGCTGTCTGAGTCGATGCGCGGTTCGCCCCTGTCGGAAGAGGTTGACTGTCTTGCGAGTGTCTTTGTTCACCCGGGGCAGTCTCGTACTCGACGGAGCGACGTTGGTGACCGCCTCTCTTGACCTTGGTTGGCTCGCCCCAGTTTTGGGCCGACATGGCGGTCGGGGGTATCAATAAGCAAAATAGACGAGGGTCCTGCAAGAGATGGCGCAAGCTGTAAGTAATCCAGGCATGCACCGTACATGCCACATGCCCACGTATTGAGGCCCAAGCAGGGAATTACCCAAGGTGCTGGCTCGTTACCCTGTCTATACTAGAGATGAGCAGGGCGCAGGGCGACCCGAGGTGGCCGGAGTGGAGCTTTGTCGCAAAGCTCGCAACTCGAGATTGGCACAAAAAGAAATCAGGATACGTATGTAGACGAAGGATACTGTAGGCATATGGTGCGATTGAAGCGAGGGAGAGGGAGGGAGAGAGCATGCATCGGGGCCGCTCAATCAGAGGGCTAATTACTGCTCAGGAGCTTATGGGACACTTTTCTTTGTGATGGCGGACGGTAAGCGGCTGACAGAGCCTCACTGGCAGAGTTTAGTTGACGGTCCACTAACACGGTACCGTACGCCCAATCTGAGACGGTGAACGGGAACAGCCGAACGAGAGGGAGCCAGCAATTGGTGTCGAGCTTGCTGAGGGTCACACTTGACGTCAAAAGCAAGCAATCGTCAGCGCATGAAAAGAAAAATGGGCGGTCGGGCAGCATCGCGATTCAAGCGCAAACTTGGGGACGGGCCCATCAGCACAATAGTACAGTACCTGGCGAGAGGCGAGAGGCAAATTTTATTAGGTGGCTGGAACGCAGTGTGGTGCGACTGCGACGACGACCCCTGCGTGACGCGAGAGAAGGCTGTATGTATCACGCTGCAGCCACCCAGGCCCGTCAATACGACGCAAGAAAGAGACCAGAATACGAGATATTAATATTCTCACAACTTCGAAATATTTATCTTGAACACAATCGCACCCTCAAATCGACGCAGCGCGCTATCAATGAGGTGGCTGACCGCCACAAGTACAAATCGGTGCAGTACTGCGGTACAGTAAAAGAGTTTATCAAGCCGTTATTAGTGGATCTGGAGAGGCTACTGGCGGCGGGCCGCAGGCTCCAGTGTCCACGCTGTTGGTCGGTTCCTGTAATGGCTACTACTACCTACTAGTTAGTGCCCAACGGAGGGTCAACGAGTCTATGACGGATGAACGTATAGTCATATCGTATGTATATATCTTTTCGCACATGACTGCGAATTTGAGGTCTAGGATGGCCATGAGACAAAGATAGTGCTCAGCAGAGCTTAGTTGTCTATACGACTGATTACGAGCAAATGACAAAAAAATTGGTCCATGCAGGGCTTGAACCTGCGGCCTTCGCATTACATAATATTGGCGAACCGATATTAGTACGACGCTCTAACCAACTGAGCTAATAGACCAATAATTGTTGTTTACCGCTTCTTTATTTAAATATATATACAATGTAATCACAAAAATCGTTGTCAGATTCACGTAAGCATGTAGAAACCAACTCAACGTAAATAAAGCAGTTATTTGACGTCTATGCATGGAACACAGACATAAGCATTGGGAAATCAGTCGTTAAAAAAACATTGTCGTAAGGCGTCGGTTACGATACTAACCTCGATTTCAAACCGGTCTTCAAGTACATGCTTTCCATATTCTCTCCAGGCCGGGACAGGCACGGCCCCTACCCTGCACCTCGGTGTTCGTATTCTGTATATACGTAACCCTGTGAGTTGAGAGTCGGCCAGTAATCTCCCCATCGTGCCTGGCATCGAGGATTAATACTAACTAAGGATTGTTTTCTGTCGTTGGTTCACGATCATGGGGCCATTTTTATGCAAACCGCCGGGATGGCGGAGAGTCGGGAAACAGATGCAAAGAATAAGGGACATTCAGCGGTGGCATGTGGGGTTAGTTCGAACCGCGACCTGCACTCGAATCAAAGCCGACAGAGATGATAGGCTCGACGCATTCCCAAGGATTGGAATAGACGGAAGCATTAGACACCTATTAGGCAATTGTCGCATATCGTCGTAAACTCGGCTCGCCATCGTTCCACTATACTATTTGCTAGGCTCGCGTCGTAACGTTGACTATTGTGCCTAAGATTTTAGGCACAAAGATGTCCTTGCGCCCACAGTTTGCGTTCGTGCAGCTGGCACCGCCAATAATTTTTTTCGTAATGGCCGGTTGAAAGTGAGCAGGTCCTGCCTAGCCTCAGACCCCCCCCCCCCCCCGATCCTCGCATTGCCTTTCAAACCCCCACTAGACCTACCATCTTTCTGCTGCTTTGCCTGGTGCAGAGCAACGACGATACATTCAAGAGACCAAGAAGGAGGCAGCAGCGCTATTTCCCTCTGTGTCTTCGATATTTGTGCCTAACCAGCCTCGGCGAGCCTCGATCATCGCCCCGCGAAACCCTCACCGTTTTCCAAATCTCAGCAAAGGACAATCATGGCTGCCGTCGCTGCGGAGTCCGCTAGCATGGACAAGCAGGTCGACCTGTCCACGATTCCCATCTCGCCCAATGGGCAAAATGAGTCTAGCCACGCCGCAGACTCGGGAAAGCCCGTCACCGTTTTCCATGACAAGGATAACTTTGACGTCAAGCATCCCCTGCAGAACAAATGGACTCTGTGGTTCACGAAGCCTCCGAGCGGCAAGGTATATTGAGAGTTGACTAGGAGATCTGATGCCTTGTCGCAAAGTAGCTGACTTATCACAATGAAAGGGAGACAACTGGAACGACCTGCTGAAGGAAGTTATTACTTTCGATTCAGTCGAGGAGTTTTGGGGCGTCTATGTACGTGCAAAAATACGACACCGATACTTGCAATCTTGAACGCCCGTCTGATAAAGCTCATGTTGATTAGAACAATGTCGCTCCAGTCTCCGAACTTGCCCTGAAGTCCGATTACCACCTCTTCAAGGCTGGGGTACGTCCCGAATGGGAGGATATCCAAAACAAACACGGCGGCAAGTGGTCATATCAATACAAGGAGAAGCGCAATGTCGATGTCGATCGTCTTTGGCTGAGCACTGTCATGGCTGCCATTGGCGAGACTCTCGAGGAAGAGGAAGACGGTGAGGTCATGGGTGTCGTTGTCAACGTTCGCAAGGCATTTTACCGCATTGGTGTCTGGACTCGTACTACTGGTAAGGCCATTCCCAACCGCGGTAATGGCGACGTTGCTGGTGGTAAGGGCCGCTCGAATGAGAAGGGCCTGGAGGTGTTGATGAGCATTGGTCGACGATTCAAGGAGGTTCTGGAGTTGCCTAGTAGCGAGTCGGTTGAGTTTTCCGGACACACAGACAGCGCTCATTCGGGAAGCACGAGGGCTAAGGCAAAGCATACCGTCTAAGACGAGGAAGGAGATCCAGGGGCCGAGAGAAGCTCGCCGTAGCCGTGACCGGTTCCGCTCGGATAGAGAATCAGAGGACTAGCGCAAATAGCCTATTCGGATGGCTGGGAATCATATTACGTTTGTGCGCAGGGCAAGCCGGGAGAATGAGCACGGCAAGGTCCGCAGGGTGGGGAAATCATTTGCCATTCTTTGTGTTTACTAGTACGACGGCGGCGTTGCTATAAGGATTGTTTATGACTGCATCAAGAGCCATTCGGTCGAACGTAGAAGTCATTATTGACGGCTGGCAGAATATATTTTCAATATTTAGCCAAACGATTGTTGCGCTAGTGCTTGATAAACCAAGTATGGCTATGTTGTGATGACGCATATGCTCTGCGACATGTAGTAAACGCAGTTCTATCGAAACGTAACCCGCAAGTCTAGAATGACATTGAAATGTACACTGAGCCTGGAGAGGAATAGCCAATCATCTTTCCCTCTCATCTCCACTGGTTTCGTCGGCAAAGACTGCCTTGACGAGCTGTTTCTTGTTGATCTTGCCCATGGCGTTCCGAGGGATGTGGCTGACAACCTTCATGACCTGGGGGATCTTGTAGGCGGCGAGGCGGCCCCTGAGGCTGCGCCGCATCTCGAGCGGCGTCCACACGGCAGAGCCCCCCCCCTCGTCGAGGACGATGACGGCGCCGACCTTCTGGCCCCAGCTGCCGCTGGGCACGGCGACGACGGCGGCCTCGGAGACCTCGGGCAGCGAGAGCAGCTCGCGCTCGACCTCGAGGGCGCTCACCTTCTCGCCGCCCGTCTTGATGATGTCGGCGGTCCTGCGGCCGTGGATGAAGTACATGGGCCCCCGCGCCCAGTCCTGGTGGTGGTGCTGCCCCGCATTCGAGGCGGCCTGGGAGTTGTCCACGGAGCGGCGGACGGCGACGTCGCCCGTCTTGAACCACTTGGCGCCGCCGTCGTCGGCGTCGACAAACTCGCGCGCCGTGGCGGCGGGGTCGCGCCAGTACTCGGTGAAGACTGTGGGCCCGCGCAGCTGGATCTCGCCGGCGCGCTCGCGGCCGCGGGCGTCGAGCTCGCTGCTGTCGTCCGGGGATATAACGGCGCCGGTGTCGGTGTCGACGAGGCGGACGTCGACCGAGGGGAGGGGCCAGCCGACGCTGGCGTCGACGCGGGTGGGGAAGGCGAGACCGCAGCTGAGGGCCATGCCGACTTCGGTCATGCCGTAGCGCTCGAGGAGGACGTTGCCGCCGCTGAGGGCAGACCAGGCGGCCTTGACGGGGGTGGGGAGGGCGGCGGAGCCGGAGATGTTGAGGCGTAGGTTGGTGGGGGAGAGGGCCTCGCGGACGGCGGCCTGGGTCTCGGGCAGGAGGGTCTTGTGGCTGGCGAGGAGGCGGCTGTATACTGTGGGGACGACGGTGAAGAACGTGATTTTAGGTGGTGGTTGTGTTTCTTGGAGGGGGGTGTTGGTGTTGGTTAGGGATGAAGCCACGACGGGAAGGAATGATGCGGCGAAGCGTTTCCAGACGGCGTCGGCGTTGAAGGGAAACATGAATTCGATGGCAGAGCCGGCGAAGAGGGGCGTCAGGACAGCATTGACGGTACCATGGATGTGATGGAGAGGGAGGACGTGAAGAAGGTGGTCGGCCGGTGAGTATTGCCATGCTTGGTGGAGAGAACGGCACTGGGCCGTGAGGACCGGCTCCGGCAGCAACACTCCTTTCTGTTATTGTTGGTTTTTTTTCTGGTCGACATGGGGGAGACCTGTCCAGGTAGGCCGTCTCGGCTGGAAACTTACAGGTCTATTAGTGGTACCGGATGTGTAGAGCATCATGCCGGCTCCGGTAAGGTCCTCGCTGGAAAGCGTGACAGACTCTGCGGCCCCGGCAGAGTGCTTGGGCAGCTCGAGGTATACCGGTGTCTGTTTTAGACTTGAGGCGAGCAATTCTTGAGCTTTGGGGGCGAACCTGGGAGAGGCAACGAGAACTGATGCTTCACTATGATCGATGATATACTGTAACTCCGGTATAGGGAAGGGAGGCGATAGCGGCACGGCAATGGCGCGCGCTGCCATGATTGCGAGAAACATGACTGCGCCGGGCCCGGCGTGTAAGCAATTATGACGACGACACTTTTCGTGAGAGAGTATTGGATAGACGACTGAGACTACTTGGTGCAGGCGGGATTGGAAAAATGCATACCAATATAGTCATAGCTATTCTCTATCAGAAAGGCGACACGCTCACCGACGAGAGGCTTGGTGCCCACGACTTCGCGGAGGCGGTCCCTGGCGCGGGAGACATCACCGAGTAGTTGGCCGTATGCGAAGCGCCTGCCAGAGAGGGAGTGGACGACGGCGGTGGACGAGGGGTCGTGCGCGGCGACGGCCTCGAGGATGGGGAGGCGTGGCAGAGTGGAGAGCATTCTGCAAGATGCCGGGGTGCGTAGGCTACGGCGGAGCGCTTGAAGACATTGAGAGGCGGGACGGGAGGTGAGGCGTATTCGGGCAGCAGCAGCGGTGGCAATGGTAACGATGGTACCGGGTAGCGGTGGTGATCGCCGGACGGCCAGCGACAATGCTGGTCGAGCAATCATGGGTGGGAACGGGAGAAACCCGAGCACGGGAGAGAGAAAACGGGACGGGGGTGTCGCGCACGGGAGGGGGGGGGGGAAAACTGTCACCCAGTAACTCGGAGAGGAGGAAGATGAATGGTGGTTGGTGGAAAGGCTGGGAGGAGGTAGCGAGAAGTAAGCTGGCCAAATCGTGGGTGGAGACGTTGGGGCGGCGGTCTCTGCGCGCCGATGGTTATCTGCAGAGGGCGGAGCAAGCAAGCAAGCAAGCAGGCAAGCCAGGACTGTGGCTTTAACGGCTGCTAATGTCCGAGCTTTGCGGGCGTGATTACTCCGTAATGCACTGTACACATGTGTCGAGAATGCAAGGAAGTTGAGGGAGGGGGAAGATGAGGTGAGGTTAGGCGGACGCTAGCAGGTTTACGAGTGACAGTCGCGCAGTGGCTGTTAGTACACGCAATGAGAGCGTCCCCCCGCGACACCAGGAACTGCTTACACAAGTGGCGGCGCTGTAATAAGGTTGGCCTCACCGTAGCTTTGGAGACTGCTCTTTGATAGGTAGATACGGGAGATGCCGTGTACTGGACATGAGGCTTCTTCCAACCTCTTGGCATAGATGTCTTCGTATATAGTCGTCCCGGATCGGATTACACGCCACTTTTATCTATGCTTTTAATGCTTTTACATTGCCGCGGCCGGCCCGGTCTAGAAGAAAACAGCAATATATAAAATAATGTTGACTATGTACAGATTAATGGTAATCGGAAAACAAGGACCTAGTGCCTTGGGGAAAAGAATGTAAAACATGGGGGCTGTAGGTGTACGTGTACATATGTATATGCATGGGCTGCATGGCATGACACGACACGATCGTCTTTCTATTTGACCACTTCGCTCCACCGTGTTACTGTGGCACAGGGGAAATTCATGAAGAAAATCCGATATTTCGAAAAGTCTAGCCAGAAAGCGAGACAATTGTTGCATCTTTTTTTGGTAGTGATGAAAAAAGTGGACGGTGAGCGAGACCATGCATGCATGACTGGATGCAATGGCGGAACAGCGCATAGAAGGTGCAGTAGAAGGAAAAGGGACATTTCGTTTTCCCTCTCCATGCTCTTGATTGGTTCTATCCGCCAATGATGGTGTGCAAATCATCACTCATCGTTGACGAGGATATGACGGGCGAACCATTAATTGTCAGTTTATCAATGCCTTAATCTTAGCCTAGAAGAGAAAAAAATAAAATCGAAAAAGAAATAGAAAAAGTAATGCGGTGTCGAACCGGCAGTTTATTGGCGGCTCAACACACACCGCCACTACGTCTGCGTAGATGAAAAGAAAAAAAAAAAGAAAAAGGTACAAGACATGGGGATAGCAAATTGTCGGTATGATCACGAGTACGACCTGGCGCGTAGGTTGCCTCCAGCAATTTTTTTGTGTGTTTTTCTTTGGACAAATGTTTCTGATTGTTGACTCTTTTCTCGCCTTTACCATCCAACGGGAACCCTTACTTGTCGGCCAACCCCTCCCCCCTCAGCGGGAGCGACAACTACGGGACGAAGGCGGACGGGTCGCTGCAGGATCGCACGCCCGTGAAACCCTGTGAAGAAATGCCCGCGGAGCTAGATGTGCTTCAGAGCCGGCCTGCGAGGCGGCGTTTGCACATGCATAGTGCCGTGGGCGAGAGAGCCTCTCTCGTTCGCAGTGTCTCGTTGACGACGTGGTAGCCGGGGCCGGTTTCTTTGTTCAGCGAAGCAGACGTCATCCGAGAAAATTCGAAACAATAATGCTTCTCTACTCTATGCCAGATTGCCCAGCTTGGTGGAACATCATCTTCACGTTTCCAAAGGCGTGGCGCATCCCGGAGCCGTGTATCGCGCACCCAGTTACCGAGTACACGGACAGGCCGTCGCGCATGCATATGTGAATGTATTCCACGCCTGAGTAGGAATCTGCAATTCCATCTCTATGCTTCACAGTCCCAGTAACCCGATATATCTTGTTCATTATTTTCCATGTTTCTACTTCTCTGTAACCCACCTTCTACTTTCCTAGCTCCCCTGAAGCACCCGGTAGCTGAAAAAGCATCACAGTAAAGAAAAAAAAAAAAAGGTCAACTCACTTTCCCTTTCAGTCACCGCCCATCTCGAGCAAAAGCCGCCCCCTGGTCCGTTCTCTTGGCTCTTTATCCCCCCCCCCCCCTTGTTGGCTTCGTTACCAAGCTGGCGGCGGCGGCGGCGGCAACGGGGCGTCAGCCCGCCCATCGTCACTGTTATTGTAGCACCTGTACCTGGCTCTCTCTCTCTCTCTCTTCCCCTCTGTCCGAATTCTCCCATGAACCAGACTCATACCGCCACAGGATACGATATGCCCGATAACCCACAAAGACATTCTCGTTGGCGGTAGGGCTCGGACACATTACGTTGAGAGTAGCCGCCGAGCTGACAGGGAGGGTCGGCTCTGATGTCCCGTACTCGAAGTAGCGGTGCCAGATATACAGACCACCGCACTGTAACTGGAGACGCGTGAAAAGCACACACTGTTGTACCGCTTCCAAAAGCACAGTTGGGGTGGCCTGAGCCCCCCCCTCACCTCTTCCTCTATCTCGGCCCTACAGGGATCTACACGTTCTTCTGCAGGCCCCGGGAAGTCTGGAGTTGGCGGCTCACAAGTCACTTTCTCACCGACTTCACCGAACTTGGGTACAATCCTCGGTAGTGCTCCGCTGGCAACAAATGGGCAAGATGGTGACAGAATACTGCGCCTCTAGATTGGATCAGCCGTCCAAAAGGAAAAAAAAAGAAAAAAAAAAGAAGAAAAGGAAATAAGGCTTAGATTTTTTTATAAATATACTTAAATATCAGACGAGGAATAGACACTTCCTAGACATGACGCTTCGTCTTTGCTCTACCTCTACCCCCTCTCCCTCCCACCACCTTCATTGATTGAGTCAATCTTGTCTCAACCCATCTCGTTCTCGGCGCCTCACCACACTTAGACCCGACAGGCTACTACAGGCTACTGGAACAGTGTGCCTCGACACTTACACGGTACTGATAGACCAGGCCCCCCTCCCCTGAAAACCTTGTCTACTGCATGCCGATATTCTTTTTTTAACAATTAAAAAAAAGAATAAATAGTAGGGAAGAGGAAAAAAAAAAAAAAAGAAGAGCCTGAACCTTGTCCAGCCTGCCTCGTCACGACTATATTGTACGTGACAGAGAGAGGCCCGTCTTGTCCAGGATCTTACCCGCCTTCTGGTCTTTCCCCCCCCCTTCTCTTTTTATATAATCCTCGCTCACCTTGCGCAATCTCTTCTCCTCGTCTTCTTCTCCGTGATTGATTCTGATCGATTGGCGATTCGCAAATCAGTGCAAAGAAAAGGACCGGTTTTAATATCCCTTTTTATTAAGAACACCCTGTGAAGTTTCTTAGGCCGGCATTTCGTACCTGTACCTGCATCACAACGTGCTGTACCTGCTGGGCTGCCTATAGCCGACAACGAGACGAAAAGAATCCACAATCTCAAGAATCATCTCCCTGTGACCGCCTGCGCGAGCGCGCGTCGCCGCCACACGCAACTGTAGCAATGCTTCGCAGATACGCACTCGGATTCTCCTCTGTCGGCAGACAATTCTCAACAATGGGCTCGACAACCCCCATGGAAGATGTGATTCGCGCAAAGGTAAGCAAGAATTCCGGGAATTGCCCCGGCATTTGGCAACAGAAGATGCCAAAACTACATCCTTCAAAGCAACGCTTGCTGACTCGACGAAATCGTAATTGGGGAGGAGTATAGATTACCGCTGCGCTGCAACCGCTGACGTTGGAAATTTACAACGATTCTCACCTTCACGCCCACCACAAGGCCATGCAGGGCAACACCTCCAAGGAGACTCACTTTCGGTATGTTCCCAAAACGCTCATTCAATGAGACCAAGACCATCTTTTGCTGATCTTCGGGGTTCTCAGCCTCGTCATCACGTCGGACAAGTTCAAGTCCAAGATGCAACCGGCGCGCCACAGAATGATCTACGCTCTGCTGAGCGACGAGATGGCCCAGGAGGGCGGCATCCACGCCCTGCAGCTCCGCACCCTCACGCCGGAGGAGGAGGCCAAGCAGCAGAAGAAAAAGGAAGAAGCTGCTGCTGCTGCTGCTGCTGATCCCGTCGCTGTTGAGCAGACTTCCTGAACAGGCTTTTGATGCGCATATCGGCAATGACTCTTGCCGCTCTTAACATTCTATTTTGCAACGAGGTGCGCTCCAGAACTGGAACCCTTTGATGCGAGAGCTGGACGGGCATAGCCAAACATGAAGGATAAAAAAAAAAAGAGATGGAACAAGACACTCCTCAGGGAGACTTTCGCAAGAAAAAAAAACAGAAAAAAAAAGGAACCAAAATCATGGGGATAGGCAAATTGCCCCATGGTTGACAGCACATAGTCACCGTCTGCCGCTCGTCACGGCATTTTCTAGACACCCTGCACACGCTATCACGACAAACATGATGTTTTATTACGACTCTGAAACGCAATAGGTAGTAATCGATTTTTATCTTTATTTTCCAGTCTACATTTTTTTTTCTCTGGTAGCTATCCAATGGCATTGCTACTCCTTCATTGATAACAGCCCTTCTCTTTGGAGGACTGTTGTCGTTATCCAAAATGAAAATACACAAAACGCCGTCGCAATGATGAATGGGAAACACAAGAATAATGCCCATATATACATGCACCAATGAGACCTGGACTAGCCTACTTGGCTTCTCAAACCACCTGCGTTCTCCAAGGCCTTCTTCTGCATGAATGCTCGCATCCTTTCCTTCCTCCGCCGGGCTGCCTCTTCACTCCCCGATGAGCGCCGCGATGATAGCTGCTTCATGTACTGAGTACCCGCTGGCGTGTTCCATCTTATGGACGACGACGGCGGCGCACTGGAGAAGAGGCTTCCGGCAAGCCCGGGAGACGATGCCCGCGACGTAGGAGTCCTGGCCACTGCGGCGGCCGTAGTTGAGGTTGCGTTAGGCGAGGCCAGAGTCGGCTCCGGCCTGGGAGACAAATTCTTGCTCTGTGCCCTTTCAACGAGGATACTGTCATCTATATTTTCCACGATATCCGGGCCCTGCCCGCAAGCGTGCATAGTGATCGCATCTTTTGCACTGATGAGCAGAGGCTCATCCACGTCCATAGTATGCTCTTCTTTGTTCTGCTCATCTTCTTCGTTTTGCTCATCGCTGTCGTTTCCGTCGCTCGACTCATTGTACTCGCGGTTTTCGGTGATTGCTGCTGCACGGAACGTGCGTTCCCCTTGGCCATCCTCCCTCTCCATCTCTTCCGAAGTCGACAAAGACGTCTCCACCGTAGCCGTCGAATCGCACGTCGCCTCATCTGCCATATGCTGCGCTACGATATCTCGCACTGAGCAAACATCATCGTGATGATTCGCCAAAATTTTATCAAGATTCTGGTTGCCGATAATCTGCTGAGTGAAAAGTGGCGGACCAGTCTGGATATTGAACCACTCCGTGGCCGAGAGCGCTTCACGGTGAGGACCAGCGTTGTCCACATAGTCCCGAAACGCGTACGTGAACAAGCGGATGAACTCATCGTATAAATAATCACGTAGTGCGCGCTGTGACCGGATCCACTCGAGACAGACACATGCCCTCACAAAATCGAGTCTGTTCCCGCCATACCTGGTTTCGTATTCTGGATAGCTGATTTTGAAAAGACTATATGTCGCTGGAGCGTCAGTTGGCGTAGTGTTCTCTAGAAGTGAATCTGAAGCCTTGTGCGTAGGCGTAGACTCTCCAACCACAGACGCTGAAGTGCCCGCATTCGGTGGCTCCTGATGTAGGTTTTTTTGTTCTGCGGAAGCCATTGTATCCTGGGTTCGGGTCTGTGTGAGAGTTGCTGGTACGACCGAGCTTGAAATAAACGTTTCCTGAGTGTCGGTGACGTCGAGACTTTTCAAAGATTGCATGCGTCTACTGATGCCGCCGTGGTTCAACTTCATCGGGCTGCTATCTGGTAATCTGATCGGTTTCATTCTCTTGTGCGGCGCTTGTCTCGTGTTGAGTTGTGCTCGTTTCACCGCATCTGCATCTACTGTGTACGGAATAGATTCATGCTCTGCCTGTGCACATGGCGGCGTATTCGCTTCCGGAATTGTCCTTTGATGCTTTTTTGGCGAAACTGTCCGGCCCGACTGTACCGGGCTGTCCATATCGTCATCAGCCTTGTTGTATTCTCCACATAGTATATGAACTTCCGTCTTTTCCTCTTCGTCGAGACTTGACAATGGCGCAGGATCTGGTAGTCTTTGCAAAGTAAGTGGCGCTGCTTGGTGCAACGACCGGGCTACTCTGAGATGCGGCGTCTCCTGTACCACTGATGACCGTGGGGCTTGCTCTGAGTATCGCGAGCGATCCGGTGACGGGGGCCATTGGGAGGCAAAGGTTTCCGGAGAGGACACCGACCCAGCTGGTGGCTCCGAATCGTTCTCTGACCCATTTTGCGCATCCACAACTGCATTCGATGACTGACTAGGTTGTGCCAGGGACCGAGCAGATGTATACGCAGCCGTGACAGACTGGAGCACATGGTTGGGCACGTTCACGAAGCCATGCGGCCTTTTCTTGAGTTGCTGGACCCATGAGTTGTCATCTTCCAATAAGTCTTGTTGATCTTTGGGAAGCTTCTGGCCATTCCTATGATGCAGCGCCCGAATGATGTCTTCGAAGTGGGAAGTGTTGTAGGACATTGGCGAGGGACGATAGCGCCTAAGACGCGTCACGGCCGCCCTACTTTAGCCAGAACGAAATCCTTTCGGAGTGTCGGCCCAAGATGACGAACGCCAAAGTAGTTGACTGAAGGACAAGAATTTGTCCTTTGCGGATAATCGGCGTGCTGAAGAATTTCGCATTGGCTCGACACGCCGCTGTGGCTTATTGCTGGAAACATGCACGTACAGTATGTACAGTACTACCGTGCTCGACTGTCCCTGCCAAATTATGCAGTGAGGATAGAAGACGCGCGTTGGGGGCGTCACTGTGTGAATTGTGTAAGTAGCGTCACTGGCTAAAATGGGTGGAGCTGCTGCATGCTGCATGGTCCGCACAGTACTGCACAGTACATACAAATCAAGTTGGGCTGCGTTGCTTGCGGGTGGCGGACGCAATGCAGGTACTGTACTCTACTTGTTATGTCCAGTACCTCGCCACACAGCAACCTACCTAGCCACCTGCTACTAACGATCACAGTAGTTTGTTGAGATCCGCATCGGGGAGAATGCATGTCTCTTTTCTGCATGACCTAGGGGCACTGCAATCATCAACTGGCCGTTCGGGTCTGTAGCGGCCGATTCTCATCCACTCTACCTGCGTTGCCTGTTCATGCTCTTTGGGCTCGCTATCAACCGCTACCCGATGACGAAGACGCCACCCGATCTCGCAACAAACAGCCCTGCGCCAGTCCTCAAGCAGCTTTCGTTGATCTCGAGCTCCCGTGCCGCCGCAAGAATGGCATGATTGTCTTTCACGTCACCTGAAATCATCCGTCGGCTTGTCCAGCTGCTACGTTGCCGGCTCAACGGCCAGATATACTGCTGCCGGCATCTCGGTCATGGCCGGCAGCACGACGGCCAAGCTGCCTGGTTCACCGGTCTCTGCCAATAGTGGCTCGCCCTTTGGCCGACAGCGTCGACGCGAGTCTATCGACTCGATCTCTGCCACTTCCTTAATCGACAAAGAACAGTTGTCAAGCGCACTCGACAAGATACACTACTCCGCAAGCCAGTCTGATGCCCTCACCACCTTCAACGATTTCGCGCCACCGCCTCGTGCCTCGCCCACGACCGAGGGCAAGGGCTCGACCGGTGAGCTCGTTCATCACGGCCTCAGCGGCTTATATACAAGATTACGCGAGGCTGTTGGCGCCGTCAGCCCGACAAAAGCTACTTACAAAGATGACGACACCACCATTGAAATAGGGTCGAAACGGACGTCACTCTCCGGCAGTCACATCTCTAGAAACTCTCTTACGTCGCTGAGTAAGGGCGAAACTGCCATCCCTATCGTGACAAGATCCACCGAACACATCGCAGCGATTGATGTCCCCTCCAGCAATGCTAGCCTGTCGGGGGAGAGTCGGAGCCTTCAGCAAGCATCCTCTAGGGGAAGCGGTGCACGTGCAGCTGTTGTCAAACCCACAACTTCTGGCCGATCCGGACAGGCGAGTAACTCCAGGGGACCGGCAAGGGCTGATCCTGAAGCAACGCCACCTGCTTTACACAGAGACACCAGCCGAGGCAGCGCCTGGACCGAAGATAACGTAGGCCGAGAATCCAGACGCAGTCTCGGCCGGAGCGAGACTCACCACAGTCTGCCAACGTTAGAAATAGATAGTTTCGATCCCGCGTCTGAGGGTAGACTGCCCCCGATTTCCAGAGTTGATGATGCTTCCAGCTACGACGGTAGTCTAGACGCTCATACTACATCTCCCCGGCTGCAGATGCCATCCCTCAAAGTGCATCACCCGAGGACACCTTCTGAAGATTCCTCCTTGGTCGGCCTCGAACATGCTAGACGAAAGCCTGCCGTCATTGACCGAATAAGCCGTTCTAGATCTACGGTGTATTCCATCTCTCGAGATTCCTCTCTTGACCGTGAAGCGGTGATACCATCCACCGAACAGCCGCCACCCGAATTTGACTACCGTGAGATACTGTCGCGTCGTAGTAAGCACCCGCAGTCGCTCTCCGGAGACGCCCGCGTCCCGGGTTCCGCGACTACACATGAGCAAGCATCCGATCGAATGAGTGCTCAGCTTGACAGAATGGGGCGCCAAGTTCTGAGCAAAGAGTTCTGGATGAAAGACGATACTGTGAAAGAGTGTTTCCTTTGTCAGGCGCCATTTACGGCGTTCCGTAGAAAGCATCATTGCAGGACATGTGGTTGCATATTTGACTCGAAATGCACAACACTGGTTTCGGGAGAGAAGTTTGGCGTTCAAGGAACACTTCGTGTCTGCAAACGTTGTTTGGAGGCTATCAACCGTCGGTTTGAAGGCAGCGCATCGGACGACTCCGGTGATGAGCAGTCATTCATGCCCAAGATATTCGGGCCCAGCCAACCGAAGAGTGCCTCGGCTCCGGCGCCGAATCCTAGGAACGAAGGAGAGCTGGCTACTGATGCCTTGGGAAGCCATCGCCCTAGTGTGACACCGATGATGGCGATCCCCGCCACACGATGGGTGAAGGAGTCGAATCGCAATTCAGCTGTGCTAGAAATCGGGCTGCCACAACTGAGCCGCCCGGGGTCCTCAAGGTCCCTTAAGTCCCTCACAAACGCTCGACCACAATCATCGGCTGGACACAAACGTCATCACTCGAAACACGGCATCCTCGGACGTTTCAAGGTAGCCCCCGAAGAACGCGCTCCCTTCAGGAAAGGACTTGATGATGATACGTCCAGAAGACCGAAATTTTCGGCTTTCCACGACGATAATATCATAGACCCTGAGCTTGCTGATTTCATGTCGGATGACTCCAGCGGAGACGAGCAGGTCAGCATATTCGCCACTATGGGAACGGCTGACATGCAAACTGCCGGCTTCGAGCAAGAGAAGTCAAGCCTATCGCCCTTTGCAAACGCCGGCAGGAAATTCCGCCATAGACATGGTGAGAAAAGTATCAGCGGCATGAGCTACTTCAGCCGCGGCGTAGCGGATGAGATCAGTGCCCCGTCGAGCGTCTTGAACCACCGACGGAGCAATAGACGTCGCAATATGAGCAACGTTGGTGGCGGCCATCATTTGGGTTCTCCTAGACCAAAGTCCGCCATATATAAAGGTCCCTCGGGGTCGACGGATGCTCTGGTTCCCGCCGATGATGTAGACTCTGCCGTTCCAAGAACGTCGCGCAGAGAGTCTTTACCGTTCAATCTCGCCTCTCATACAGACCTGAATGATTCGAGTTTGAAACATATCGACCGACTCCTGCATCAATTATTAGAAGATGGCGAAATTCCGGACCCCGAGGCCTGGAAGAAAGCACTCATACCGATCTTGCTTCGCTGCACAGATGATGTTTCTCCCAATGTTATCAATGGCGAAGACATGGACATTCGCCATTACGTCAAGCTTAAGCGAATACCCGGCGGGCGGCCGCGAGACACTTCATACATCTCAGGAGTCGTCTTTACCAAGAACCTGGCTCTGAAGAGCATGCCACGCAAGATTGCGAATCCTCGTATTCTGCTGGTAACTTTTCCCATCGAGTATCAACGTCACCAGCAGCATTTTATGAGTCTGCAGCCGGTCATTGAGGGAGAGCGGGAATACCTGCGCATTGTCGTCCAACGGTTGGCAAAACTTTCGCCTCATCTCGTGCTAGTTGAAAAGGGTGTTTCTGGTGTAGCCCTGCAATATTTTGCAGAGCTGAATATTTCCGTGGCATACAATGTCAAACAGACTGTCATAGAAGCAGTTGCTCGCTGCGCCGAGGCCGACATCTTGAGTTCCTTGGATAGGCTTGCTCTACCAGTCTCCACGGGACGATGTTCAAATTTTGAGGTCAAAACCTTCACTAACAGCAACTTTGTACGAGGGAAGAAGTCTTACATATTTCTTTCGGGTTGCCGCCCAGATCTTGGCTGCACCATCTCTCTCAGAGGGGCCGACAGCAGCATCTTGACAAAAGTCAAGTACATCATGGAATTCATGGCCTACGTCGTGTACAATCTCAGGCTAGAATCTAGCCTGCTACGTGACCAGTGTATGGTGCCAGATGAGAAGGACTCATCTCCTTCTAGCTCGTATGTCCTGGCTGGCAGTTTTCGGTCCTGCTCCTCCGGCTATCTGGAAGATGGTAAGCAAGGCCTGCGGAATTCGTCGCAGCTTCCAAACGACAACACATCACTACCTCCCTCTGTGGAGAAGAATGTTCCTGACGGCTCTGCCGACGGCGCACAGCCCAAAGAAAACCAGCTCAAGACTGCATCTCTTCATGAGTCGCGTGAAAGTGTCACTGGCGATACTCCTGTACCGGATGATGTGCCCATGCCGACTTTCTATAGTGATATGGTAGCGAGATACGAGACCAAGATTTTGTCAGCTTCGCCGTACGTCAAGTTTACGCAGCCACATATTTTGATGAAGGCGCGGGAGCAGGAAAGACGACTTCTTTATCTTCGGCGCCTGCGTGATCAGACTGTTGTGGACAGCAAAGAGGGATGCAGCACCGACCGTACAAAGTTTCAACTCATCAAGCCTGAAATGATTGAGAAGTTTGGACAAAAGGCGCCTAGGCAGATCATAGAGATCCTCCATGCAATGCACGACGCAGAATATGATAAGGCACTACTCAATTATCAAACAGGGACTCGCCAGTGGGAAGCATATATCCAGGGTAACTTGGACCTTTTTGACCCATACTCGCATCAAAACATTATTGTTCTGTACTCGGAAATCTGCACGGAAACCAAAATACCCTGCACGGAGCCTAGTCTCTTGGCTATTAATTTTTACGATGAGCAGCACGTCTACACGGGTATGGATGCTGACTGCGCGCTTGGTCAATACATCCAGGACCTTGTGGTATCAAGAAATCAGATCTGTGAATCGAACGGTTGCGAGAGGAAATTAATGGAGCACCATCGTACTTACGTTCACGACCAGTATCGTATCACGATCTTTGTCGAAAGTGTTCCGTCAGATTCGACCACGAAACCCGGCCTCGAAGATTCAATCAATATGTGGACGTACTGCAAAATCTGCAAGAAAGACTCTGATCAGGTTCCAATGTCGGATGCTACGTACAAATATTCCTTTGGGAAATATCTCGAGCTGCTCTACTGGGGACGTGGCCTACGCATCAGAAGCGGTACTGACTGCACCCATGGACAAGCCAGAGATCATGTCCGCTACTTTAGCTTCGCTGATGCCCGGGTTCGGATCCATTGGGATCCCATTGATCTTCTAGAAATTGTGGTACCAAGAGCCCGAATAACATGGAAAGTCCAGAACGATTTGAAACTCAAGAACGACATCTACACGCGAATGGAGGGTCGCTGGCGAAGGTTCATGTCGTCAGTCAAGGCGCGCATCCAGAGCATCCGCATCGACAGTGTTCTGCCTGAAAAAGCCGAGCTCTGCAAGGCCGAAGTGGAAGTACTGACTAAAAAAATGCAAGAGGCGTTTCCAACCATGCTGCGCAAACTGGAAGATGTTTATGTCAACTCGAAATACTACGAGATCGTTCCCTTCAATGGCCTTGTTCGCGAGATGCTGGAAGTCGCCGGAGAATGGGACCAAGCTTTCGCTCAATTCGAGGCCGACTTCCTGGGAGACAAGGACATGCGTCAACTAACCATGATGCAGCTTAAGAAAATGTTCACGGACGACTCGAAAGAATCGCTGACTAATTCTGAAGAGGCATTAGTGTCGGGTACCGAGAGCGACAGTCGACCGACACAGAGTTTCTCGGATGTGGATGAGAAGAGCACGCAGGTGACCGAGGGCAGCGTTGTTGACGGTAGTGTTTCGAATGGCCCAGTAGATCAAAAGTCTAGTGACAGTAGTGAGAAAGTCGAGATCAAAGCTGAAGGCGCCATCGAACGGGTTGAAGCGCTTGACTTGGCAAACTCAAGCTCTGCTGCACCTGGCTCTGACCGACCGCCGGAAAACATCGGCGAGGGGGAACTGCAGGATGAACGCACTGACGCGCTTAAGACATCCAAAATAGGACCGCCACTGGCTGTAGATGATGACGCGAATCGAGCCATAAACACTGGTCAATCTCTCAGCGAAATGGTAGATCGCATGCGCCGTGAACAAGAAAGAAAGTCGAGTGGAGAGGCGGCGGCCAGCAAACAGGACAGCAGTTCCGTAACGCGCACATTGCCTCCGTTGGTGCGGGCTATCTCGCATCCGCAACGGTTGCCCAGAAGTTTCGCAACTTCAATCAAGCCTGCTAACTATGGCGACTCAAGCGAGGTCGGCGCAGAAACTCAGGGGGAGGGATCTATCAAGGTCGATAAGCGCCTGTCAGAACGGCTTGGTCTTACAGCGCTCAAGCAGCGTGGCAAGATAGCGGCGTCGGGGATTCCTCGCCTTGTCAGCAAGAAGAAGGAGTCTAAAGTATCAACCTTGACAAAACATTTCGAGCAAATCAGCCGGGAGTTCGAGAGGGAACGTATCCGCGACAGAAAAAAGCGAGCAGCAAGCCTCCGGCATCCGCCTCCAAGAACCGCTACCAAGGGCACAATTCAGGTTTACGATGATTTATCTGCAGCGTTCGAAGAAGCTGCGCCGACGAATGAGACTCAGGGCGAAAGGAGGCTTGAGCGGGCGCATAGCGTGGCTTTGCCAGCGCGCAGCCCGGACGAGACCAAGACCGCGCCGCTGGCAGAGTCATCCCTGCCGGCAGACAGCGTGCGTGAGGCACCGGACCAAGTCTCGGTCGCGGGGACCGAGGATACCGCGATGGGACAGGATCACCAGCAGGAGTCCGGCGACGAAGAGCACGCAAGCGATACGGCCCCGAGCCTATCGGATGAATTTCTACCAGATATCGAAGAGATTGCTGATGCCACGAGGGAGATACCATTGGAGCTCCCCAAGCACCAGAAAAACAGTGTGATGAAATACCTGACCAAGTTTTGGGCCGAGAGATCCGCCAGCAGCTGGCCAGCCCTGGAGTATCCCATCAACCCTACGGACCACATCTTCATGGACTCGAATGTGATTGTGCGCGAGGACGAACCAAGCTCTGTCATTGCGTTAGCCTTGAGCAGTGACGATTACAAGAATAAGCTTGAGCACATCCGGCAGGATTTACCGGAGACACGCCCATCAGAGCAGTCGACTGCGGATTTGACGGAGGCTTCGGTGGACACTGCTCCGGAGCAAGGCGACGCGGCTACTTTCGTCAATGGACTGGAAAAGAGCCTGAAACGCAAGACTGGCACGCACCTGAAGTACCAGTTCAGAGAGGGGGCAGCCGTTATGACGTGCAAGATTTTCTACGCAGAGCAGTTTGACGCGCTGCGACAGAAATGTGGCATTGCTGAGCGCATCGTGGAAACGCTCTCGCGATGTTTGAAGTGGGATTCCCGTGGTGGCAAGACCAAATCCGTCTTTTTGAAGACGTTGGATGACCGTTTAGTGCTGAAGGTGAGCCTTTTTCATCCGCGGCATGCGAAGAAATCGTCTTTGCTGACTGGTAATTTGTAGTCACTGTCTCCAGTGGAAACCTCGGCTTTCTTGAATTTTGCTCCAGGCTATTTTAGCATCATGGCGGAGGCCTTGTTTCACGATCTGCCGTCTGTCATTGCAAAGATGCTGGGTTTCTTTCAAGTGATCATCAAGAATCCCATCACGGGCACAGACGTCAAGCTGGACCTTGTTCTGACGGAGAACCTGTTTTACGATAGATGCCCGACGCGCATTTTCGACTTAAAGGGATCCATGAGAAATCGCAAGATTCAGTCGACTGGGGAGCAGAATGAAGTGCTTCTAGACGAGAACATGGTGGAGTATATTTACGAATCGCCCTTGTTCGCGCGCGAGCATTCAAAGAAACTGCTTAGAGCGTCAGTGTGGAATGACACGCTGTTCTTGGCGCGACAAGATGTCATGGACTACTCTCTGATGATCGCCGTGGACGAGGCAAGAAAGGAGCTGGTTGTAGGCATCATTGACTGCATCAGGACATATACGTGGGACAAGAAGCTGGAAAGCTGGATCAAGGACCGCGGATTCGCGGGAGGGGGACGAAACCGGCCGACGGTGACGAGCCCCAAGGAGTACAAGTCTCGGTTCCGCGAGGCAATGGCAAGGTGAGAGTGAGGGTCTGCCTTGCAGTGGGATGACGAAAGCTGACATGTGATGACAGATATATTCTGCAGGCACCGAACTGCTGGCACCTGTTCAACAGTGCGCAGTATCCAGTTTATAACGGGCGAGCCAGGTTTGAGGACCAGCCGGAATTGCAGAAATGAAGCTCGGCTGGATGAAATATTTTCTGATCATGAGTACTGAATCTGGCCTGACGGAAAAACAAGGAGTTGGAAGCTCTCTTCCTGCTCTTTTTCTTTTTCTTTTCTTCTGTTTCGAATCTTTCAAGATCCTTCTCAGCACATGGGAGAATATGAGAACGCGGCTTATTCTATATTGGCTTTGTATTTATGCGAGAAATGAGTGAATGATGACGAATCCATATAAATGCAAGACATGCTATTGATGTTTAGTGTATCTACTGTTCACTATCTATCGTTTGCGTGAATGGTTTTCATTTTTTCTCTCTTTCGGTCTTCTTGTCCTCTCATTTCTCCCGCTTTCAATCCAAAAACGACTGAAGATGCAATTCGCAGCGCTGTTCAAGCTAGAAAATGCAACCAGACAGCACACTATACTGCCATGACTGCCATGAGCGTGTAGCACTCGTCTGGAGGGGGGAGCTTGATGTGAGTCATTTTGTGCAATGCGTGTTTGTATTTTCCCACGGCTTGATTGCGACATACGATTGAAGTCTTCCTGGCGCAGGGCCAGGGTGATGGTGAGCACAGTAGGCGGGAACAACAAGGCGAGCAAGGCTCGCAGAACTATGAGGATGTCGAGTTAGCATGACAATACGATGACGATGCTTTTATTGTCCGTCATCATCATGTTTTTTTTTTCTTTTCGTTGGATGAAGCCGTTCTAAAGAAGCACCTTCCACGTACAGGTAACGGCGCGGCGTCGGGATCGTGCCATATCTACCCTGGCCGGCGACCACGACGGCGATGATGGCTGCGACCGGGCCGTAGCAGCGGCCATCTTCCGGCGGGCAGCGGCGGCGGCGGCGGCGGCCCTGGTCCCGGGGGCGGGACGGCGACTGTTGTGGCGGTTTCGGGTTACGGTGGCCATCTGGATGCACGGATACGGAATGAAATAACTGTATACTGAAAGAATGATTTTCTGCCGCCGTAAATAGCCTGGGATAGATGAAGGGAGATTTGAAGACGCATCTTCTAGAATTTTATTAATTTTAATTATCATTTTTTCTTTTGGATTTTCTGGTGGTTTTTGAGCAAGAGCTTCCGCGAGGCTGGGCGTGGCGCTATGTATGCACCCGAATCCCGATACAGGCGCGACGGGGAGGCAAAGCCGTCGGTGCATACCCGCCGTCTTGGTACAATTGTTCTTTCCGGAATCTTATTGAAGTTATCCGCCCGGCGGGGGATCATGCAAAGACTTATGCAGTTCGGCAAACTCATCAAGCCAGTCGATTGATCAAAAGGCACCAGGTTCACTCACGTCTGTCTGGGCTCTGAAAGCGGGTCTGTCGTGATGCGGCCAACAAAACGGTTCAGCAAACAAAAACGGCAGCGGGCTCGTTTGCTTCAGAGCTTCCATGCAGCTTCTTCCACAACCCGGCCCCCCGAATTCCCGACAACGGCATCGCCGCTGACAATCATGCTTGCTCGGCCGCAGCTCTCCCGCACACAATGTCGATAGACCTCAACTGGGACACGCTCACCAGCGGGCCGGACGGCGATGCGCTGGCCGAGCGCATCCGCACCTTTATCCACGACAAATTCCAGACGGTGCCCCTACCGCGCTTCATCAAGTCGGTGACGGTGCACGGCTTCCACTTCGGCAGCATCCCGCCGGAGCTTGAGCTCAAGGACATCACGGATCCCCTGCCAGACTTCTACGAGCAGGAGTTGGATGAGGACGAGAGCGAGGACGAGGAGGAGGACGATGTAGGTGGCCACGAAGACGAGCCAGGTCGCGCTGCGCGGGCTGCTCATCAACGTGTTCCGCACAGGGAGCCCCATGGTCGGTCCGGCCGCCCGGCGGATCTCAAGACGGCTATACGGAACGAGTTCTCCAGCTACCATCCTGACCTGACGAGTCCGTTCATGGGCATGTCGACGCCGGGATTGCTGGGCGGTGCCGGCCTTAACTACCTTCATGGGCATCTTGGGACCGGGACGCAAACACCGCTAGCTGCGGTCGCAGGCGCTCACCGCAGCGGCGGCTGGCTCGGCCATGGCTTTGACAGTGCGTCGGTAGCTGGAGCAGCGGCCGCTGCGGAGGCGGCGGCCGCACACATGGCGCCGAATCATCATCGTAATCCGTCGCAGAGTAGCATCTCTGTCGACAACTTTCCATCAGGCCACAGACCGCCGAGTCAGCCGTCGCCGGCTGCATTGGCGTCCTCCGCCGTTGCTACCCCGTCACACCTGGGATTACGGGAAAAGTCGAGCATCTCGACGCTGGCACCAACCTCGGTCAGCAGCTCCCGCCCGCCAACGCGTGACATGCACATGGAGTCGGCAGTCATCGACTCCGAAGGCGACGACGCCAACCCAGGTCTCGACGCGAGTGCCTCGGCGCCGCCTCCGCCCCGCCGAGAGCCCCGCGTAGAGGATGTGCAGGCCGTCTTTCGCATCCAGTATGCCGGCGACATTCGGCTGAACCTCACCGCGGAGATCCTGCTCGACTACCCGATGCCAAGCTTTGTTGGCATACCTTTAAAGCTCAACATCACAGGCCTGTCGTTCGACGGCGTGGGCCTGCTGGCGCATATCCGCAAACGCGTGCACTTTTGCTTTCTCAGTCCCGAGGACGCGCAGACCGCGGTGGGACCCGAGGACACCCGCGATGACGCTGCCGGTAGTGGTAGCGGCCGGCCGGCGTCCAAGGGCCAAGGCGGCGGCCCCGAGGCTGAGAAGACGGAGAAGAACAGCAGCAGTGGACGCAGAGCCAAGAACGCGCGCTTCGGTGGCTTGCTGCAAGAAATCAAGGTGGAGAGCGAAATTGGTGGACACGAGGGCGGCAGGCAGAGTCTCAAGAACGTGGGCAAGGTGGAAAAGTTTGTGCTCGAGCAGGTGCGCAGGATATTCGAGGAGGAGTTTGTCTATCCGAGCTTCTGGACGTTCCTTGTGTAGCGGAGGCATGAGACGCTCGTGGTGCTATTTGAAGGCAGGCACAATTATGGTAGGTCATGTCGGACGATATTGCCATCTGTATATTATGATGTACATCTCGTCAATTTTGGCTCATAAAGGCTCACTAGACTTTTAGAAGAATACCATGCAGCGCCTATCGAACACTTGTGGTTTTAATGACGGCTCTGCACTATGGGCATGTACGATTTCGATGAGATACTATTTCCAGCAGTCCGGCACAAATCCGGCCAGTCCTCTACGCTGTACAGATACCCATCATCTGATATCAGTTTTGTTTTTAAACCCTGATTCTTCGAACCCGCTCTCATGTCAGCGTCCGTCTGAAGCCCTGGTAGGCCTGCTGCATGTCCATGTCGAGCTCCCGCGCCTGCTGCTCGCTCAGCTCCTCGCTCGCCCGCATCTGGTTGAGCGTGATGAGCCACTGGACGATCTTGCCGCGGCAGTCAAAGTCGCGGCCCGCAGTGACCTTGTTGACCGACTGGATCACGTCCGAGAGCAGCGGGTGCAGCTGGTCCTTGGACAGCAGGCCGAGCTTGACCGCGTCCAGGAACGTGATGAAGTCCTGCGTCGCCTCCAGGATGAGCACGCCGCTCGCGTTGCCGGACCCGTTGCCACCACCATCACCGCCAGCGTTGCCGCCGCCGCCGCCGCCGATATTCTTGTTGTGGTCGGAGGGACCGCCGGGGGCGGCGGAGGAGGAGGGCGTGGCTATCGTCGAGGGCATGCCGGCTTGGAGGCGTTTTGTTGCTCGGGGAGCTTCGATCTAGGCGTTTGTGAGCTCGGAAAGTGCATATGTCATGTCGTTTCTCATTTATTCGATTCGAGACAAACATAGACTATGCAAAGGCATCTTACATCCCATTTGGCTTGAAACTCTTCCAGCCCGCCAAACTCTCGCGCAATCGTCTCGTCGGCGAGAAGCGCATTGTACTGCCGTAGCGACCGCTCGCATATCTCCGTGTACTCGGCCTCGGAGACGGCATCCTTTATAAAGGCCTTTTCGAGCTCATCGAGCGTGACAATGATGCTGAACAGCTCGGCAAGGGAGTCTTGGAGATCGCGCTCGGCGCGTGTATTTGTCAGGGTGACCTCCTAAACATGGTGATGACGTATCCGCCCACAGTTAGCAGCAGAACATGACATTGGATAGGGGAAGATCGAGATGGAAGGTATGCTGTGCAAAAAGCTTGCCTCATCTAGGTTTATCGTCGCCGACAGAGCCGTATTTGGGACGTAGCTGTGCGGCGTCGGCGCATAACCTTGCCGTGGAAGCATGGTGACGGCTGCTGTGAATATCTCGCGGGGTGACGAGGCTGCGACGCCTGTAACATCGTATTCTACAGCGATCGTCCAGGCGGTCACGGCGGGGGGTCTTGCCGCTGGGACCAGGGTCCAGCGGCAGAACGGCGTCACCGCCCGGGCAGGCTCAGCGCGTCTCTCTCTCTTGCCGTATCGATAAGGAAGCGGCGAAATTTTTTGGGAGCATCTTGATCGTGCTTTTTTTGAGGCAGGCAGGCAGGCAGTTTTGCACATTCCCACCCGGAATCTCAGAGCCATTCCCGCCAAACTTTGTTGCGGACCGAGCCCGCGATATCAAGGATGGGGCAGTCAAAAAAGAATCTCAAGGCGACCAAGAAATTCGAAAAGAATCATCTGAAAGGCGTGCTCGAGAAGCGAAAAGTCACGGCCAAGATCAAGCAGCGACAACAAATCAAGGACAAGCAGAAACAGCGCAAAGCCAAGGATGCCGAGTTCTTCGGTCAGGATGGAAAGCCCAAGCGCTCGAATGGTCCCAAGGACAGAAAAGTCAATGACATGAGCGTAGACGAGTTCTTCCAAGGCGGCTTCGAGGACATCATCGAGGACAAAAAGGCCGGGGCAAAGGCTGAGAAGAGGAAGCGTGAAGCGCCCAAAGACGAAGATGAAGACGGTGAAAGTGAGCCCGATGCTGTGGAAGCGCAGCCTGTTGCCAGTGGTAGCGAGGGTGAGGACGACGAGGACGACGACGCGGGCATGAACCAAGAAACCATGGACGCGCTTGCCGACAAAGACCCCGAATTCTACAAGTTCCTCAAAGAGAACGACCCGGATGCGCTCGACTTTGATGAAAACGCCGACCTTGCCGAGGTGGACGACCTGAGTGCAGGTGAGGATGCGGAGGAAGAGGAGCAGCAGCCAAAGAAGAAACAGAAAAAGTCTAAAAAGGCGGCCGAACCAGGGCCCGAGCCCGAGAGCAAGGAGCTCACCACAAAGATCGTTGCTGGCTGGCGTAAGTCCATGGCGGAAAGCAAGTCTCTGCGCGCTACGAGACAGGTCGTGCTGGCATTTCGCTGCGCGGCGCACCTCAACGAGGACGACATCGACGAGGACTCGCAGCAGAAATGGACCATCAACAGTCCCGAGGTTTTCAACAACATTCTGGTGCTCGCCCTCCGCGAGATTCCCGTCGTGATCAACCACCACCTTCCCGTCAAGGAGTCGGCCTCGGGACGCGTCTACGTGCAGACCGAGACGAAGAAGTTCAGCACGCTCTCGCTGCTACTGAAGACGTACACGTCGGCCATCATGCACCTTCTCGGCACGCTGTCCGATGACCGCACCCTCAAACTCACGCTCTCCGCCATCACCCCGATCCTGCCGTACCTGCTCTCCTTTAAGAAGCTCGTCAAGGCGCTCGCTCGAGCTGTTGTCAACTTTTGGGCGCAGCCCTCGAGTTCTGAGTCGACGCGCATTACGGCATTCCTCGTGCTGCGCCGGCTCGTAAGCATCGGCGACCGCGGCATTCGTGAGACGGTTCTCAAGTCAGTCTACCAGGGCCTCGTGCAGGGCTGCCGCGTGACCAATCACAACACGATCCAGGGCATCAACCTCATGAAGAACTCGGCCGCGGAGCTCTGGGGTATCGACCCGGCTGTCGGCTACACCACTGCCTTCGGCTTCATCCGCCAGCTCGCGATCCACCTGCGCAACAGCATCGTGCACAACAAGAACGACTCGTTCCGCATGGTCTATAATTGGCAGTACACCCACTCCCTCGACTTCTGGTCCTGCGTGCTCGCCTACCACTGCACGCCCGAGAAGGAGGCCCTCGCCGGCGGCGGCAACCAGCTCAAGCTGCTCGTGTATCCGCTCGTCCAGGTCACGCTCGGCGCCATGCGGCTCATCCCCACAGCGCTCTACTTCCCGTTACGCTTCCACCTCGTGCGCTCCCTGCTGCGTACCTCGCGGGCCACCGACACATACATCCCGCTCGCCTCGCCGCTGCTCGAAGTGCTCACATCCGCCGAGATGAGGCGGCCCGCCGGCCGCGGTGCCACTCTCAAGCCGCTCGATTTCACCGTCGCCTACAAGTGCCCCAAGGCGTACCTGCGCACGCGCGTCTACCAGGACGGCGTTGGCGAGCAGGTCGTTGAGCTGCTAGCCGAGTTTGCCTACCTTTGGAGCCGCTCTATCGCCTTCCCCGAGCTCTCGCTACCCGTCGTCATCCAGCTCAAGCGCTGGCTCAAGCAGACTCGCGGCGGCGGTGGCGGCGGCAAGTCGGCGCCCTCAAGGGGTAATAAGAACAGCAAGCTCGCGTCGCAGGTGGCGCTGCTCGCGCAGAAGCTCGAGGCGAACGCCAGGTTCATCGAGGAGCGCCGCGCGGGGGTCAACTTCGCGCCCAAGGACCGCGCGCAGGTGGACGCTTTCCTGCGCGACTTTGACGCGGCCAAGACGCCGCTGGGCGCGTACGTCGTCGGGCAGCGCAAGGCGCGCGCAGAGCGGGTCCAGATGCTCGAAGAGGCCCGCAAGGAGGACGAGAGGAAGCGGAAAGAGGACGAGAAGGCGGATCTGGAGGACGCTGACGAGGACGAGGATGTTGTGGACTCGGGCGAGGAGATGGAGGTTGATGACGAGGATGAGTTTGATGTAGAGGACGACGAGGACGAGGACGAGGAATGAGGCTCTGTGGCAGGTAGAATACATTGCAAAGAGGAGTTTGGTCGTTGTACATATCAGCTAAAAGGATAATTGGGATTCGTTTTTTTTTCGTCAGCGACACAAGACGGTCTTTTGACCATATGCCTTCATCTGTGTTTCACATTTGTACTTTTTGGTCTCATCTACTATTGAGAAAGCGAGGCCGAGTGGGTGGAAGAGTGAGCGAATGATATGCATCACGGTAGCAGCAAAATGAGACCAACTTGCTACCATTTCAAGAGCCACAAGCGCGGTAGAAGTAGCCAAAACGCCCTGTAGAAGATAATATATACAATTCTTTATGCGAAGAAACAATCCAAACTTGGCATGAGCAGCCGAAACCAAAATAGGAAGAAAAAAAAACGTCGCCATTTCCTGAAATTCTTTTGGCCTTGCTCCGTGTGACCTGCGAGCCAAAAATGCAGAATGTACCTGGCTGCAGTCCCTCCCTCAAAATCTCCAAACCGTCGATATGCGACTCGTCAGCAAATAAACACGTATCCAAACTCCGTAACAATGATCGCTATTCATGGCGCCAAAGATTTAACACAATCTCGTCTCGAACAGACGACACTTCAACAAAACCGCTCTTTCCCTCCTCTTATTGCAGTCCTTCCCAGGTCAGCTGCTCAGTCATGTCACGAACCGACATTCCCGTGATGTTCATGACCGTCATCTCCAGCTCTTCCTCTGTCATGGCCTGTCCGGCGGCCTTTTGCCCTTCCAAAACATCATATAGGCTGTAGATCTGGTCATTCTTGACCTCGAGGCTTCTGAGTAGGCTGCGAATACCCTCGGCCAGCGTAATGCGATCTCTCTTGCCTAAAGCCTTGTCGGTGCCGTTGTATCGTTCTTGCAGTTGTGCGAGCTCAAGTTGGAGATGGCGCGACTCATCTTCCAGACCCTTAATGACGACAGCGAGAGCATGACCGGGGGCTTGGGATGGGCGCATGGTAGGGTCCTCGGTCGCGAGGTTGCGGTCCGTGACTGGAATAGGACGAGGCACAGTAACCCGCTTTTTGCTTCCGGAGAGCTGTGCAGACGTGCTGCGGCGATGCGAAGTAATGCGCAAGCATACAATGCAATTGCTGCAGCTATGCTCACAGAGGTCATCGAGTACGCGTTTCGCATCGATAGACAGGGCCTGACCTGTGCTTTTGTGGATGCTCTTGGCTGAGGCTGTCGTGATGTCCGCCTCCATGACAGGCTGTACGTTCTTTGCCTTGCGAGGATGAGGCGTCTGCTCGCGTAGTCCAATCGGTTTGAAGTTGCCCTGAATAGGCACACTGAGCTCGACAACCTGATCCTGGGTGGCCCCCGTATCCAGGGATAATGCTCCGGTAGTCTCTTCGTAATCACTAAAATTCTCAAAACGAGGCTTTGGAGATTGACGAGTGGAGGATCGCCGCTTGCTACCCTGATTGGCGGCCGTCTTCAACACACCGGCCTTGGCGGGAATAGCGAAAGCGACTTTTTGGCCATGCTCGTTGGCGGACTGACCTTTCGAAGGGGCGTTGTTCGGTTGATTCACATTGGCGATCGATTCGGTATAGTCGGCGTCTGTTATATTTTGACTTTGAACTGTCAAGTTCTGGGTCTGCCCCGGCATATTAGCAAGGTCAGGCAGCTCCTTGGTCTCTGTCGGATCGGCTGGCACCGAGAGCTTCGTATCAAGCGTGATATCTGGCAGAAAGAAACCCGAGGTCATATTCTCGGTAGCCTCTATGTTTGCTTTGGGGGCTGGTCGGTAGTGATCCATCTGCTCCTTGAGGAAGCCGATCTCTTCCTTGAGCTTGAAATTCTCTTCATGCAAATCATGGATGCTGCGCTCGAACCCGGAGTTCTCTCGCCTCAGCACCTTATTGTCGCCGAAGTATTTCTCATTGTGCCGGACTAGACTTTGATTGTCCCCCCGCAGGGAAGCCAACTCCTGTGAAGCGATCTCGTGCTGCTTACGAAGCCTGTCGAGCTCCTCGCGAGCGGCATCCAACTCGTGCTGCACCTCATCCAGATCCTCGTTCATGACATCGGTGTCCTCCATCGACTTTTTCGTGCGGAGAGACTTGTTCTCAGCAAGCAGAGACTGATACTGCTGTCGGAGTCGGCTATTCTCGGCGCGCATTGAACCAAGCTCTGACTGAAGAGATTTGACTTGGCTTTCCAGCTTGGAGTTATCGTCCCGTAGAGAAGCATTCTCGAGTTCGAGCGAATCACGACTGTGAGATACGGCAATGAGGTCCCGACGGAGAGTGTCATTGTCGTGCCGAATCTGCTCGGAGGAGTCAAGTTGTTTTTGAGAATTCTCCAGTGCCTTTTCCTTGACTGTGAGCTTGCGCGTCAGCTTGTTGATGTCGTCGCAAGCATCCTGCAGTCTGGTGAGAACACGGTCTCGCTCGTGGGCCACGGTGTCATTCTCGATTTCCCTGGTGCTAAGCCTGTGTGTCGCCTGATCCAACCGCTTCTGCAGAGCCACTACCTCGGATTGAAGTCCTGCATACCGGGGTCAGAGGTAGGAGAACGGGAAATTGAGCTAGGAGACTTACTAGAATTGATCTGCGCGGCCTCATCGTGGCGTTGGTGACTTTTGCTTGAGCCTTGGCCCTTTGTCTTGACTTGAGCCTCGAGCCTCTCGACCTGTTGCTCTAGGTTGATGGCATATTCTTGCACCTTTTCGTGATGCTCCTGGAGGGAGACTATCTCGTTACGGATCATATCCATGGAGACAAAGATCTTATCCTCTTCCTGAGGAACCTTGACAGCATCCACAGCAGCATATTTGCTGACTGCAGGATTGGCTTGTTCATCGTGAACTTTGCCCTGTTTGACGAAGACGGGAACGCCGTTCTTCATAGAGCCACTGAAGCGAAGAGTGCCGGTGACGAAATCGCCTAGGTGCGAGACATCGGGTATGAAAAAGGAGCGGACGTTGGAGCAGTCTCCGTGATGGGCCGCCGTAATGGGTGAGGGCGGCACCGCAGTAAAGCTAGACTTAGCTGAAGAAGCGTCGGGTGAGCCGTTAGCTCCGGACATTTGCTTCTGGTCATCGAGCTTGGGGCTGGAAGACGCCTTCTGTAGACGTTTGAGAGCCTCGGAGATGGATGAGCGCCTTTGTAATGAGGGAGCGGGATGAGAAGGTGATGGGATGTGAGCACGCGAAAGAGGGCTCTGATGACGAGGCCCGTTGGAGCGCAGCGCAGCAGCGGGAGATCTTGTGATCAATACAGAGAGATCCGACTCATCGTCGGCTCGAGGCTGCATGGCGGCGCGCGTGCGGTGAGAGCCTTTCCAGATGTCTTGCGTGGTGGTTGAGTCGAGCTGGTGAATATTGAAGCCAAAGTGATTTTCTTTGGAGCTGACAGTCAAAGGTTTCGCATCTTTGACGTCGCCGGCCGACGGCTTGGGCTTAGTGAAGTACTCTGGCCACTTGCGATGCGCAGCTTCCCAGTTAATGGGAAATTTCTTGGCAGTGGTGACGCGGGCGATATCCTCGTTCAGTCTGCGTGTCGATTCGCCATCGGGGTCGGAGAGCAGAGAGGTCATGGTTGGGCTGACGGTGCCGTGGGAGCCGGTAGAGGAAGGGGGTGAGTTGAAGGGATTTTCACGGTTCGCCTGCATCTCTCGGAGGATGCGAGAGCGGTATCTTTGGGCTACTTCCGCGTCCATGGCTGCGGCGACGCGTGTGACGCGGGTGCCAAAGGACGTGTTGCGAAGCGCAGACGAAAAATGTTTGGTGGGAGGTATAGTCGTATCCGTTGATGCAGAGCAAATGGGAGCTGGCCAAGCTCAAGAAAGTGTTGGAATATGGTTTGAGGAGAAGCTAAGTAAGCATGGACAGAGAGTAGAATGGAAATGACAATGCTGGGTATTGGAGATGGAGTCGAGTTCGAATTTGTCAATGAAGCTGTTGATGGCCGGCAGCCAGTTGAGGGGGGGGGGGGCATAAAAGTGGAGCCGAGCGTTTCTGTTTTGGGCACAAAGTAAACAAAAGATTTTAGCGGCGACGCGGCGTCTCGTGGTTCTGCGGTGTAAGTATGTAAGTATATACTATATAGACGTACCTAGCGCTTTAAATGGTTAGTGCACTGTATGGATGATGGAGTTGAAAATGCGAGAGGTCCGCGCGGCCATTCATGGTTAAAACGGGTTTATTCTTCTCGAGGTTGTCCTTGGCATGGAATGACATGGCACGACACGGAACTATACCGGCCTATCGCAAATGTGTGCATCTTATGGTGTACTGACTCTGTTGTGACTACTAATTTTACTACAAGTACAGATAGTGTAGGTAGATGTACCTACCTTAGTGCCCGGGCGAGGTGGTACAGTAGTGGTAAGTACCTACCACCTACCTACTTAGTAGTTACTAGTAGTATGCTTTATGCTTGCAGGGGATGCAACATGCCGCAGATCAGCTGCCAAAAGCGCTGCGCTGACAACACACTTGTACCTACTAACAACCTTGCGCATACAGTACATCGATAAGTACCAGCAACAACTTGGGTACCATTGCGCAGTCACATACAGTACAACGGAATACTAGTAGAGAGTCTGCCAAAAAGGTACCGCGCAAGTGCTGTGGTCATGCCCTTGCACATCGCACGCAGCACGCACACCACTATAAAACGACTCGAGACACCGGTGCAGATCATGGCCATAAACTGCTGCGGCCCCTGGCAGATGGACTATGCAGTGGTGGGAATAATGGTGGTGCTTGTTCCCGGCCAGGTACAGCCGACAGGATCTACACGAGAGCTGTGACCAGTGCATGCATCACAATTGGAAATTCAGTAATAGCTTGTCCGCAGGGCCTATATATCTTTCGCCATTGCTCAAAGACATGGTGCACGCTATAATTGACGGGATTTGTCTTGCACCTCGTGACCTAGCCACGGTAAGCCTCATACAGGTAGTGCTAACCTCGCTCGCCCACAATCGTGTAGAATGACTGCATTGGCCTTGGATCAGACGACCAAAAACATCATGGATTCGGCCGAGCTCAGGGATTCGCTCGTCGCATTGCGTAGACCGCGCAGAATCTCGACTGCTATAGAATGTTCTCAACGCGACAGAACTGGCAGGTGGCCAGTCCAAGCGCCCTGGTAGGTAGCATCTCTGCCCGCATCGTCTGCGGCTGGGTCAATTTTCCATCTTGCGCCAAGCAGCCCGAGTCATCCGCTGAACGCTATAACTAGAGTTGCCTTCTCACCTGACAGCAGCACGTTCTCATTTCGACAAGCCGAAAGGAATCAGATTGGCCGAAACGCGGGCGGCATGCAACACTGCACAGCACCCTCTTGGCCCCCGCTTTCTCGTGGGCTCCCTTCGAGACCTCCGCCCCCTCGTTTCCTACCGTTCACTCAGCCGGCGTGCCACCGCGTGCGCGAGGTTCATGAATGCAGTGTGATCCATGGCCAAGCCTTTCACGTCACTCGAGGATGCAGCGCGGCCATGCGTATTTGCTCGTCAGGTCACAATTCCTAAACGCCCCGGCCGGACGGACCTCTGGCCGCTTGAGCTTGGACCGCTTCGTCCATCTACCTCCCGTCGCGTGGAGCAATCTTGCCGCCGCCCTTGCCGACCTACCGATGCTTTACCACTCCCTTGTGAGCCACTTTAGCCCTCTCCCTGACCTTCCCTAGACTGAATAGTCGCCCGATAATATTGGAAGCCCTGTTACACGCATGCCATGCATCCTTTCGTGTCCGAGAGGTCAGTGGTTACGCTTGCTGCTGGACGGGAGCTGCCACCGGCATGAGACCCTGGCTGTTGCTGGCCAGTGCAGAAGCACACACGATACTGTCACACTCATCTTCTTTGCTTCCGTGGATTCTTTCCTTCTTAAAAGGCCGTTGCGCGGCTTGCCTCCATTGTCAAAGGGATCTTGTTGTTTCAAATTGTCTCTTTGGTGACCAGTAGAACATCCAGATACGATGGCTCCCTCTTTGCGAGCGCTCAGTCTCTGCGCTGTCATCGCTTTCCAAGGTCTCGCCACTGGGCACAATACGCGCCATTGCTCCGACGCCGAACGCGTTCGATCTACGTCCGACTGCCGCCTGTCCCCATCATCATTTCTTCAAATTCGCAATGGCCCTGCGTCTTCTGACGCTGCGGCGTCTGCAGATCGAGATACTGCCATTTTGCAGGATACCTTCAAAGCGCTGGCTGACTTGCAAAACATTTACTTCAACGAGTCGCGCAACACTTGGCCGAGCGCTATTGACTGGACAGCCGCCGTCATACAGACCATTGTTTCGGGCACCATGTCTACCTTGACTTTGTCTCTCGATGCCGCTGTCCCAGGTCAGGACTGGAAGCAAAAAGAGAATCTGCTGTCATTTCTTCATGAACAGATTGTCAGCTCTTACTTTGGCCAACAAGCTGATAGAATTCTGGGCGAGGTATGTATAGATCTCATCAATTCTGAATGCCACTATATTACTCCTCACCAACACTTGGCTATTGTAGGCTTACGACGACGTTCTTTGGGTTGTACTGGGGTGGATGGAAGCTGTCAAGTTTCGTCGTCTTCACGAGGACCTTCATTATCCCAACGGTGGCTTCGACGACAAGCCCATTCCGGAGAACCTTGCCCAGGCGGTCTCGACGATGCCTTGGCATGGCCAGTTCTGGGTCGATGCTTTCGCTCAACGGGCTCTACAGTTTTGGGAGTTTTCGACTCAGGGCTGGGACACGAAGCTCTGCCACGGCGGCATGACCTGGAATCCTCGTCTGGAGACGTACAAGAATGCCATCACCAATGAACTCTACATTGCGGGGTCGATTTCCATGTTCCAGAACTTTCCCGGCGGCGGAGTCAATGGCTCTGGCTCACACGATGCGCGTCAGCTCCAAGCGGCGGAGGAAGGCTACATGTGGCTGACGAATGTCAACATGACCAACAGTCAAGGCTTATTCGTGGACGGCTTCCACATCAACCATAACATACCCAACAATGTTGAGTGCGATCAGCGCGATGAAATGGTCTACACCTACAACCAGGGCGTGATTCTGACGGGAAGCCGCGGCTTATACAGCGTCACCGGTGAATCGTCATATCTAGAAGATGGCCACAAATTCATCGAATCCGCCATTGCCGCCACTGGCTGGGATCTGCAGCGTGGCAGACCGGCCGACAGCCTGACTACTGGGCAGCTGCCTCCTTGGCGCGGCCTAGGTCGTTATGGTATCATGGAAGATCAGTGCGATGCGTCAGCCACTTGCTCCCAAGACTCGCAGACCTTCAAGGGTATCTACTTCCATCACCTGACGGCCTTTTGCCGGCCTCTCGAGCTGGAGCACGGCCATGACGCCACTCAAGAATCCAACAAGCGGGCAGCCCTGCAAATACGCCAGGCACACGCAGATTCGTGTCGCGCATATCTCGGCTGGGTAAAGCACAATGCCGAGGCGGCGCTCAAGACGCGCGACGGCAACGGCCAGTTCGGCATGTGGTGGGGAGCCAACATCTACGGCGTGGACGTGCCGCGGTCCGACGACGGCATCAACCACTTTGCCGCCAACAAGACGGACTACCGCAACGAGGGAACGCCTCGCAATATGCTCTGGGGCGTGCAGGACGTGTTTGTGCCGGGCGGTGGTAACGCGACGGCGGCGGCGGCGGGTGTGAGCACCGTCGCGGTCAGCGATCCGAATAGTCGCGGTCGCGGTCGCACTATAGAAACGCAGACTGGCGGGCTGGCGCTCTTGCGGGCGTACTGGGAGATTTCGAGACCTTCGCTCGATGAGTCTTGATGAGACAGACCGTGTACAAAACAATGGTGCCAGAAGTTGTTTCCACTACATAGTATATACTATCACACATAACTACATGAGGAACGGTTTATCAGTACAAGAGCAGGTAGCACAAGAGCTTGCGATTGGATATCCTAGATTTTTTTTGTTGTCATCATTTTTTCTGGTCGAATTCGGTCGCGCGAATACACTCGCGCCCACTGTCTCGGCATCGCCCCGGCTCGACCTAGTTCGCGAACGCGGCCGAAAGCGAGCGCGCCACAACTCCGAGTCAGTTACTGCTTTACGAGAATTTGGAGCGCCTCACACAGACCAGAGGCGCATTGTTCAGCGCACCGTCGCGATGTGTGCCGTCTTTACCATGTTGAATTTCAATTTTTATATAAGTCTCAGGACTCAGCCGTGATCTTTTTGCCTTTTTATTTTGGTATCGACAATTTCTGACTACCACGCAGTCTTTGAAGGCAAAGACTACCTACCCTATATCGCTTACACACCTTCCGCCGCCATATTCTTCTGCGTCTCGCGTTCTACTCCCACTGACCTTGAGGAAACCCTTTTTTTCTATAAAAAAAGACGAAAAAACGATACTGTCTTCGAAAGTGATTGGAATTTTTTTCTCGAGGACGTAGAACGAAGAGAATATCAGTGTCACGCCTCAACTCTCAAAACGAGCCTACCCGCGCATCTCAGCATGGTTCTCGGCACCGTCGCCGCCATCGTCGCCGTCGCCGTTGGCGTGCACAAGTTCAGTCACAAGCGGGGCGTGGACGACTTGCTGCAAAACGACGGCTCGGACGGCCAGCAGAGGCACAGCATGCGGCAGACGTCTCGAGACTTGAGAAGGAGGCTGCGCCCGCGGAAGGGCCGTGCAGAATCGCGATGAGCCGGGGGCCGTTTTTTTTTAAATCGCACTCGAGGATAAAGCCAAAAAGTACGGGGACTAGCCGGAACAGAAAAAGAGAGGAAAGAAAGCGCAACTAGGCAGAGTGCAGACGGGGATTTGGCGTTGTTGTGGAAGGGATGGCGGCCAGCCTCGACAAGAGGTGTGATAGAAAGGGCAAATACAGACTCCGGGGGAACTTCCACGTGGAAGATGGCATATGCGACATATGATTCTCAAGTACAGATATATGATTAATCATTTAATTCTCTAAATATCAAAGATTCTCAGAATTATACACAATCCATTGTGGAATGCCCTGTTTAATAGTGTCTGTCTCGCGGAGGCCACCGCGAGGCATATAGCTAATGGCCATGATCGTCAACTCCCGACCATTCAAAGTCGCCCGAACTCTTCTGGGTTATTTGAACAGCTGTTATACTCGACTCTCTCTTCCCATGAGTTCGAATGATCCGGACGTGCTTGCTGTCAATATTCGGGCACGAGGCTCCAGATGTACCGATAACGCGTCATGAAGTCGAGTCCTCATTAACTGATGGGATAATTAGATAGAAAGAAAACTAGTGAACATAGAATAAATAAATGAAGTCCACAGAGTACAATCAAAGTCTGTGTTCCATACGTCTATCCTGGTTTAGAATCAGCAAGTCGTTATTCTCCCGCTGCATACTTTTTATGTACACCGGTCTGTATTGTTGTAGAGGGACTTGAGAAGTCTCGTGGCTGCATTTACCTGAAAAACACGGCTACGATGTTAAATTTACATTATATCTTTACGTGATGCTTCTATCTCTTATATCTTAATCGGTATTTGTAGTTAATAATGGAAGAGGTCGATCGCCGGCTTTATCCCCCCCTAACCTTTCGGCGTGTATTCGCTTCTGCGGCTGCTTAAACTTAAAAATTGAAGCAGTGCTTTTTTTCCCATAGTTTTGTTTATTAGTATTTGTAGTCGGAACCGGCTGGCCGTGGCGGCGGCGGCGATGATACAATGCATTCGCCGCTCGACCTCGTTGACGTGGCCGGAGAGGGTGACCGTGCCGTGCACTGTGAGTATCATTCTACCCTCCGACGCATAGATGCAGCCTTTATTTATGTAACCATATATACGTGGACAAGGACTCATAATTTTCTAAGCCCAGGCGCGCATGGATGAGTGGGCAATGCTGAAGAAGCAAATCGCCTGGAAGTCAAACAGACGCCGATGCCTCGCGGGAATTTCCGTAACCCGGGACAAAAAAGTTAGCTGCACGATATCTTGGACAAGATGTACGGAATTTTCAAGTTGGAGCTCGCTCTACACTGTCAAGATGTCGGAACGACAGCGGAGCATCCCAGCTTACATATGATGTCAAGGCGCGCGCGGCTCGTTCAGCAACTGACTTGAACATCAGCACATCTATTTCTGAAGCGTACTCTGCTTAAGGATCTTGTGCTTGTGAAGCCGCCAGCCGGCGACGGTCAACCTTGCTGCCGACGCTATGCAGCCTCCTCGTATACGCCTGCCGCCGGCGTAAGCTGTACAACAGCAATACATATTCTATCGAGACATGCATTATAAAGTTGGATCATCTGATGAGGTTTTAGGCAGCGCTGAAAGACCGCAAGCCCCGTATCACAGCATGCATTATATTGCTCCGCTGCTGCACCGCCGACGCTCTTGTGGCTCGTATATCTGAAGGCGCCTCTGTTACACGACATCTACTAGCCGCGTATACATCCTGGAAATGATAATCAATTTGTCTACCCTGTCCGAAATGTGCGTAATGCTCGTGCGTCGCAAGTGGCTGGGAAGCGTCGGCGTATACTAAGCCGCTGTGACGACGATATCTTCGGGCCTTTGTAGTATGGGCACTCGCATGCGCCATTTAGGCTCGAGGGTCTATAGAGTACCACTAGAACGTGAAAGAGATCTCTGACTTATCTAGTGAAGGCATGCAAGTCTTCTGGAGAGAGACCTTTTCCTCGACGTATTCTCAGCGAAAGCTGTCAACTGCATGTCTTGCATGGCGGTGACGTGGGATTGGGAGCCCATACTCGGATACAGTGGCTGCATTTTTCTGTACCGAGCTCTATTGAGATCTAGCCCGCATCGGTCCCGAATAGAAAATACTATAATATCTCTTATTTCGCCTGGTTTCTATTATACTGTTGATGACGTAAATGATGCAGGTCTAATACCGCGCGAACAACCCACGCCCGACATTGCTCAATTTTTTTTGCGAGCGTTCGCCCGCGGCTGCACTAGAGAGAAAAATATTGAAAACAAAAAGGTAGACAAGCATATCAACGCATCATAATAGGCAGGCTAACCACGCGGTCCTTTGCGCATCAAGCTTTGAGGGAGTGGCTTGCTCGGGCGCCGCCCGACACGTCACAAGACATGCGACGCCCGACTGCACGACGGCGATATTAACTATAGAGCGGTGCAGGAAAATATGTCGTGCATGAAGAATATATATATATATATATATACGGATGTATCACCCTAGCATGTTGAGAGTAGGCTGAGCAGTTTACAAAAAGGCCGTTTACGTGCGAAATCTTCAACGTATAAAGGACTGAACAAAGTCGTGATTTCTCGAGCTCGGCACCATCCTCAATCATACACAACACAAAAAATTCCTCAAAAAATTGCAAAGAAAAAAAATGCTCTTCTCCAAGTCCTTCGTTGCGCTCCAGGCTCTCATCATGGGCTCGGCCGCTATGCTTGACGTTTCGATCGGTGACTGGTGCAACCACACGATCAACCAAGAGTACACCACATGCGAAAGCACCTCTACAACCATCATTTACTGCGACGAAAACACATGGCGCTGGGCCGAGGCATTCACCTGCGGCCAGGGATGCTGCTTCAACGCCCCTCCACCGGGTAGCGGCCTGGGAGGTTCCTTTGCTGAATGTCGCTGCTAGTGTTGGAAAGTAAGTCGAGGAGTGATGGGGATGAACGAAGCTCTTGCGATGAAAACCCTGACTGACGCGTCAGTAGCAGTGTATAATCTGGCTATGCCGTCCTGGGCTTCGCGCTGTTCGCCATGAGCAAAGCAAAGTTCTGGAAATACCAAGTCTGTGACGCTTCAAGTCGAAGCCATGTATGGTGGATTAGACTTATATGTGCATAGATTATAATGACTAGTAGTTATGCACAATACTGATCCATGTTCTTGCATGCACGCGAGAGGTGGCATCTGAAAGTTCAACCTACAAAAGAAATATCAACATGCCGTGAAAACCGTTGTGCCGAGTGCGGTGCGAAAGGGCAAACTTTTGCGTAGGAAAAGGTGATCAGAACTACTACGATGTGTATCCGAAGTATTTACCTTGACCGTCACATTTTCCCGAAAAACCGAAGGGATCGATCTTAGCCCCGCTGGACGCATTGATAGGGGAGAACGCCTCTCGACATCATTACCTTATAGTAATCCTGGGAAAAGAGATGATTATCCCAAACCATAAGGAATGGAAGCCGGGTTAGCGGAGAGAGTGCCTTGAAACAGTCTGAGCAACATCGTGCCAGTCAGAAATGTCGGTCTTGGCACACTTATAGGAGAAAGGCAACTTGAACGCGTCGGCCAACACCATGCCTGTCGATGGTCCTTCCAGATGATGATATTGTTCTTGCCCTGGTTCACTACTGACAAAGAGGTGACGGCCATGGCTTCGCTCTGCCACCCGTCAGCTTTACCATCACAAACAGAGATAGAGGTATGGTTGATGCTGCAATGCGATGGTCCTCGCCGAACGATCGGGCGTTCTGCCAAGCTCTCTTTCTCGGTTTTATTTTTATTTTCAGGTCTTGATTTTCTCTGCCGCTGTGTCGTGTGGAGCTTGGGGCTACGCAATCCAGCATTTGCGAGGTAGATCTAGCTACTTAAATAGGTCAAGTTGTGAACAGAGACTTGTCATTGCTCATATCGGCACAGAGCGTTTTTGTAGTTTGGATGAGTGACGTAGGGTAGGCAGGACGAGGTCGAGCTGGTGATGGCGGCGAGAGTCACGATGCGCATGGCAGATCCGGGGGATGCCAGGACAGTTGATTCGTGAAGAATGTGGCGGAATTACGCGAACGCAATGAGCGGCGCAGTGGCAATGCATCTATTCCTTACATGTTACGATGCATGAACGATATAGCAGAGCAATATAGATATGACTTCTGAATTGGCTGAAAGGATCTGGTAAACAGCGCCTGGCCCTGTAGCCTGGTATGTACAGTATGTACATATGTGTAATATGCATGTGCGGAGGTATTGTGGAGTCTCGTGGAAATAATTTTACAGTAACGGCCGCCGGCACCGGAGCGATGGCACATCACAAGCGCGTGGATCTGGCGGAGGCAACATTCCCATCTGACTTGTCCCAGCCTCCATGCCTACCGAAATGCCATCCGACCTGCGGTAGTAGGCGGGTAGGCTTCATGGGAACTGCAACAGTTCCGGCGACGGCGGCTCGTCTCGCTGATCTCGTGACGCTGCGTAGCCTGACGCCCTGTTGTGCCTGCGTCGCGTGAGGACAGCATTGGAAAGGGCTTTTGGTGTGTATGCATAGATATGTAAACAAGGTACTGTACGAATGTGTGTATTTTTACGTAGCGGATAAGACAACCGCGCAACGGGTCCAGAACAACATCACAAAGATACGTAGCAGGGGTAGTAGGCCAACAGACATGGCCGATGACTGCAGCGCATTATCTAATCTCGCCAGCGATAATGGTGGTGTCCTGTGCAAGGCAGCCAGCGCCGTCACCGCCGCCGCCGCTGTCGCCCCGGCCGGCCAGGCCGCGCTGAGAGCGGTGACGGATAGCTGGTCCCTTGCTGGCCAGCAGCAGCAGCCCCATACGACAGCCCGCCGCCCTAAAAATTGGCTTTCTAGCCTCTTGGCCACAGACTGGCCGCTTTTCACACCACCACACCACAAGCTCGTTGACGTTGGCGGCGATTCTCTTGATATGCCGTCGCTCAATGGCTTTGCTGAGCCTCAAGGTGGCCTCGAGGAGCCCAATGGCCTTCTTCATGCCCAAGTCAACGGCCAGGACGACTGCAACGGGGCCACCCCGCATCGGCCGCAGACGCCCAACAACTCTGCCATGGCCCTGACCGAGTACAGCGTCTGCCCCTCGCCGCCATCGGAGACGCCCCAGGCACGCATCAAGCAGATTGTCCCCAGCGAATTTCTACTACCAGACGGCTACCCAGATGTGAGTGTTCTATAGCGAGTTTTACTATGATACTTTGGTTCCAAGAGAATCATAGAATCACACAGAAAACACCATGGAGAGATGGAATAAAAAAAAAGACTAACCTTTATAGTACCTGCGCATGATTTTATCCGCCACCTCACGCATCTACGAAGCCTGTAAAGCCACGCCGCTCACCCCCGCCGTAAACCTCAGCAACCGACTCGAATGCAATGTCCTGCTCAAGCGCGAAGATGAGCAGCCCGTCTTCAGCTTCAAGCTGCGCGGCGCCTACAACAAAATGGCCCACCTCGACCCGGCCAAGTCTTGGAAGGGCGTCGTCTGCTGCTCAGCCGGCAACCATGCCCAGGGTGTCGCCTACTCGGCCCGCAAGCTCAAGATCCCCGCCACCATCATCATGCCCGAGGGCACCCCGAGCATCAAGCACACAAACGTCGCCCGGCTCGGCGGCCACGTCGTCCTCCACGGGCCCGACTTTGACGCGGCCAAGGAGGAGTGCGCTCGTCGTGCCAAGCAGGACGGCCTCATCAACATCCCGCCCTTTGACGACCCGTATGTCATTGCCGGCCAGGGCACCATCGGCAACGAGCTCTTTGCACAGGTCAACATGGCCAAGGTCGAGGCCATCTTCTGCGGCGTCGGTGGCGGAGGTCTGATTGCCGGCATCGGCGTCTACGTTAAGCGCATGGCGCCGCACGTGAAGATCATCGGTGTCGAAGCTCACGACGCCAATGCCATGGCCCAGTCGCTGAAAAAGGGCGAACGCGTCATACTCAAGGAGGTGGGGCTCTTTGCTGACGGTGCCGCCGTCAAGTCGGTGGGTGAGGAGACGTTCCGCCTGGCTCGGGAAGTTGTCGACGACGTCGTCCAGGTCAGCACGGACGAGATCTGTGCCGCCATTAAGGACATGTACGATGACACGCGATCGGGTCTCGAACCTGCGGGCGCGCTGCCTATCGCCGGCCTGAAAAAGTACGCGGCTCAGAACCCTTCGCAGGATGCCAAGCGCACACTCATTGCCGTCACCTCAGGCGCCAACATGAACTTTGACCGGCTGCGATTCGTGGCGGAGCGCGCGACCCTCGGCGAGGGTAAGGAAGTCCTGCTATCGACCAAGATTCCCGAGCGGCCCGGCGCGTTTGCCAAGCTCATCGAGACCATCATGCCCCGGCCCGTGACCGAGTTCTCCTACCGCTACTCCGAGGGCGACGTGGCCAACATCCTCATCGGCCTGTCCCTGACGGCGCCCGTATCGCAGCGTGCCGAGGAGCTGCGCCTGCTGCTGGCGCGCATCCGCGAAGAAGGCATGAGCGTGACGGACCTGTCGGGCGATGAGCTGGCCAAGAGCCACATCCGTTATCTCGTCGGCGGCCGCTCGGGCGTCGCTCATGAGAAGCTCTTCATGTTTAGCTTCCCCGAGCGGCCCGGCGCACTCGAGCGCTTCCTCCTGGCGGTTCGGCCCAAGTTCAACATTAGTCTGTTCCAGTACCGCAACTACGGTGGCGACGTGGCCAAGATTTTAGCCGGCATTGCCTGCCCGGACGGAGAGTTGCCTGAGCTGCTAGACTTTTTGAAAGAGCTGGGATATCCCTTTCAGAATTGCACGGAGTCGGAGGTGTACAAGACGTTTTTACGAACATGAGGAGAGGATGAAGATGATCTAAAAGCAACACTATGTTGGGCAATCTTGTTCATTGCATGGAAGGAATTGATGATGTCGGAGTTTAAGGAGTTTTTTTTTTTTTTTTTTTTTTTTTTTCTGTGATT
>JAFEME010000179.1:0-51346 GCA_018831755.1 Niveomyces coronatus | reverse complement strand
CCCCCCCCCCCCCCCCCCCTTGGCAGCTTTGGATATGGAAACTACTCATGCCCAAAGTTGGGCTTGGTGTGACTTCCCCACGTTGTCGTCTACCCACACCCCCTTTTCCTCCCGAGCCTTTTTTTCATTTTTTCTTCTCTTTTTTTTTTAATGCCTGCCTGCTGGAGAGAAGACCCGGTTTGCTTTAATCAGCCCCCTTTCTCGGCCTTGCACGCCTCACCCGTTGAATCCCAGTCTTTCCTCTTCAGGGGACTGCCGCGCTCCACCACAACCCGTATCCCAGGCCCTATTTTTTTTTTCTGCTGCTTGTCTTTGACAGCGTCCAGGGGCCAAATAAAACACCACACGCTGCCTACCTTGCCGCGTTCTTTTTTCTTTTGTGCCCTGTCCTCAAGAGGCTTCTTGGCTCTATTGTCTTTTTTTTTGTGCTGTCGTCTTTTCATGTCACTGTTTACTAATGGGCCTCGCCTCTATGCAGCATCCTCCCCACCACCAGCAGCAAGGTCCTCCGCCTCCGCAACATCTACACCACTCCCGACCTCCCAGTATAGTTCACCAACAGCATCCCGGCCAGCCTCACCAGCAACACCAGTCCGGACACCATAGCGGGGGCTATCACCCGCCTGCACAAGCTCTTCCTTCTGCCTATCAGCAAGGCTCACAGTCTGGTAATGCACAGGACGGCCTGAGTTACTACAACCATCCCAGCCCCTACAGCACGCCTGGTGCTACGAGCGGATATACTTCTGCTGGTACGTCCTTCTCTGCATGCCGCAATGGGAATGGGAGAGTTCTGTGTGTTTAGCACTCGCGCAATGTGCCACAAACTCTGCTTTCGACTTGCCCTTGTAATATCTACTCTATTAGCAGAACTAGGCTGACGCTCTCTTCTACCGACAGATACCACCGACATGATGGCCGCAGCGCAGATGCCCCGGCCACCTTACCCGCCGATGTCGTACCACACACCCCAGTCAAACTCGCCCGCCTCGGTAGCTTCTCCCTCTCAGCATGATCAGCATCGCAACATCTATGGCCACACGCCGTCGCAACATATTCACCAATCTCTGTACTACCAGCCCCCGCCGCCCTACCAGACAATGCCTCACCAGGCCACCCACTCTCCGTATCATGCCCACCATGCGCAGCAGCCCATGCCATCTCAAGCAAGCATGATGATGTCCCATAACGCTGGCCAGAATCAATTGTCGCAACATGCCCCGCAGCAGCATCAGCACCAACAGCACCAACAGCATCAGCAGCATCAACAGCATCAACATCAGCAGCACGCGCAGGCGAGCTTGACAAGTAGCCCCCGGCCCAAAATTGAGCCTCAGGCTCCTCTGCCCTTGTCGAAACAGCCTCACGTCTCGCCGATGCCTCAGACCAACCATCACCACCAACAGCAGTCATCGCAGCAGCTGCAGAGTCCTAACAGTCATAATGCGGCTGTGAACCCGAACGCCGCCCCCGGCCCTATACCCGCCACCACGCCTCTGGTTGTGAGGGAGGATGGAAATGGTGTCCAGTGGATTGCGTTTGAGTACTCGCGCGACCGCGTCAAGATGGAATACACCATTCGGTGCGACGTCGAGTCAGTCAACACAGACGGTCTTTCTCCCGAATTCAAGCAGGAAAACTGCGTTTATCCCCGTGCCTGCTCGGGAAAGGACAATTATCGTGGCAACCGCCTTGCTTATGAGAGCGATTGCAACCGTGTTGGCTGGGCTCTCGCTCAACTGAACGCGCCCCTCCGCGGCAAGCGAGGTCTCATTCAGCGAGCCGTCGACAGCTGGCGCAACAGCAACCGTGATCCTCGTCTGAGAAGCCGCCGGGTGCGGAGAATGGCGAAAATCAGCAACCGCAAGCAGCCGCAGGGTCCCGCGCCTCCCCAGCAGCCGCCGGCGCACATGTCGGGCCATGTCCCACCTCCCGGCATGACAAACGGTCCGGGATCCATGCCTCACGGTTCCGTACCATCCATGGATAGCAAGCCCAGCTTGGCGAGCATGAGTCAGGCTTTGCATCATCATCATGCGGCTGCACATTCCGATTCTGCGGCTGGCGGTGGGGATGAAATTGGTATGTTTCAACAGATGTGATGCCCACGCAAATCCTGCATCCTACAGCACATTTGCTTTGTTTTATCCTTTACAGCACCATCGCATTTGTGCCCCTGTGGTACTTGTCGTTTATTTTTTTTGCCACTGATGCCTTCTGATTTTGATGATATCAACACCCAATATATAAACTCCCCCTCCCTCGGCGAAGAAAAGTATTTCTGCAGTTTTTGTCCTGAAACAACGCCCTTGTGTTCGTCTTGTTTTCTGTTGTGGGTTTCTCTGATTTGACTCCCTTGTTTGCACTGTTCCTGGATATGGATCTCCTGACTCATTTACACTCGTTATACTATTTGTTTTCCCGCCCTGAAAAGGCAATGTTGATGGCGGATTCATGGCCTCGTCTCGAAATTCTTGTTTCTGTTTCGTGCTTGGTGTGCTGTGCTGGGAATTTGCGTTGGAATGTTTCTTACACTTTATCTCATCTACACATATTCGTCCATGCTGGCGAAACAGCGTCGCAAGACAGCGTTGCATCATCCTGTTGGTCTATTCCAGACGCAATACTGTACATTATTGTTTATACCCTCTACCTTGAGCTGCAGCTGTAATTTAGTGTTTCTGCTGTGAGGCTCTGCCAGGTTGTGGCCGATTTTTAGATGAACTTTCTGAGTGTACCACGGCTCTAAATGTTACAAGGAACCCTCGCCTCAGCTAGTCATGCTCTGTTACTTGCCTCCTTGGTGCCTTGCTCGAGAAGAAAGAACAACGAAGAAGAGAAAAAAAAAACCTTGTTTCTGTCGCATCACTCTGTTTTGGCGCCCTTGTATTCTTTTGAGTGATGTGAGCTAACAGTTGTCGGTAGTTGAAGGCGGTTCACTGATGTTCGACCAGCAACTTGGACGCACCGGTAACCTATCGACAGACGAGGCGGCTCAGTCTGGTCTCGCACTCGCTCATCATGATGCTCGTGGTTCTTCTTATCGCCTGCCGTTCAACGCCATGTCCTCTCTCGAAGTGCAAAACCGAAATGCCGTCGTGGCCAGAACGCAGTCGAACGCTTCTGTCGCGGACCAGACTCGAGTGGCGCACGATCGGCCCGAAGCGAGGAGACGGAAGTTTATTCTGATTGAGGATAGCAGACGCGGTTCTCGGCTCCGAGTGCGGGTGACCCTGGACGGCGTCGACACGAACGAGATCCCCGACAGCTTTCGGACGCGTGCCAGCGTGTACCCGCGGAGCTTTTTCCCGCGCGAAATGCAAGACCCCCCCCCAAATGCACTCGGGGCACACTTGTTCACCGGCGATGTTTCGGACGATGGCACGCAGGATACGGACGGACGTGGACTGAGTAGACGCGGCGCCAAGATGTCAGGCGCCGGCGTTTCTGTCCAGACGGCCGCGTCCGACTACTGCTCCGAAGCCATTTCGGTGCCCCGCATGGCAAAATCAAGACGCAGGAAGGAATTGACGATAAATGACATGGGCCATCGCATGGCCTGGTTACAGAGCAGAGTCTTTTCGGGCAGAAATGTGTTTTTGCAACGAGCCTGTAAGAGTCTTCCGTGCCCCAGCCATGCATGCCCTCGAGAGACAGATCCGGACAGCTTAGACTTTCAAGAAGTGTGGCTAACGAGTGTCTTGTGCAACAGTGGATACCTATCGCTCTAAAACTTGCGCTGCCATCGAGAACGAGCCGTTAGATGCATCTGTAAACGTGTCAGACTTTGAGCTTCGACCCGGCAAGCGACGATGGGCATGTCGAAGCCGCCGGGCGACGGAGTAGTGCACCAACTTAGCTGAGATGGGTTCCACGAGGAAGACGTCGCGCAGCGATAGAACGGGTTGCCTCGGAAAAATCGGTTGTTGCTTCTGCTGTTTTCACATTGTAATTGACATTGTATCTTATACTGGGAGCGGAATAATTCTGCAAAGCTACATCTATCACACTCTGTCTCTCAATTCCACCGCCCATTTGATGTTTGAGATCCGTTTCTTCTCCCGCCCTCGACATGCTCCTTGGAAACTCTGCGGCTGTCATTGCTGAAGCCAATGGTTAAATGTAATGTCGTCTGGATCAAGTTGGCAATTGCCATGTGATCTAGTCCATAACGGTCTTTGGTTGCTTGACGAACCGTGGACTGCGACCAAAGTGGCCCCTACCTACATGTATGTACATGTTCAATGCATACATGCGTTTCGCGTTGTCACTAAGTCTCGGTCTTATTTGTATGTCCGATCTTGAGCGTCTGGCCGCAAATCCATGAGATGAGAGTCAAGGTCCTGCGTATGAGATGGTGGTGTCAAGTTCCTAGTACCGACACGCGCGCAGATACATGAAGTACATTCCGTACCGTAATCTGCGGAAACGACCGGCTAGAACAGCCCCGTTTATAGCTACTAATAATGTGGCTTTGTGAGTGAAGGTGGACAGTGCGACGCTACTAATTAATAAGTCTGTGAGGCCGCGACGCCGCCATATGACGGGCAGACCCATGCCTTCTTTTGGGCTTACTACTACCACTAACTACTGGATGGTGGCTGATGCGCGCTCAACGATTCAAAATCGACAAGGACGGGATCCTCGATTACGCAAACTCTGCAGCGAGAGATCTATTGAGGCACCGCGGAAAATGGCGTCGTGGCCAGGAGATGCGAACGCGAATCTTCCAGCCGTCGAGCTGGAGGCTCCTCACCGGAGCGTCGATGCAAAGCCATTATCTGACGGGCCACACGGCGTCACCTTTGAGCTGCCAGCTCACTCGCTCGAGTCGGCAGGGCATCCCGGCACTTGCGATGCCACGACTTTGGGCAGAGGCCGGGCCGTGCCGCAGGCGAATCCGTGGCCGTTTCATCTGGACGACGACGCATCCCGCACGGGGCCGCTGCTGCATGGTAGTTGCGGGAAGACAACTGCGCCAGACGTCACACGGCAGCGGGCAGCAAACCCCTGGCCCTACCATGGCGTTGAAGAGGATGACGTCTCTGAGTGTGAGGCTGCGGGATCCGAGTAAGTGCGGGCAACATGGGAGGCACCCGGTGTACTGTCGAGGACCCGGGGCAAGAAAGTGGCGGCCTGATGTAATACCGTGCTGACAGGCGGAGGGGGGCGACCAACAGGAAGCGCGAGGATAATGATGTTTGTCTCGTAGAACGTGAAGCCGGGGCGGACGCGTCAACCGCGCAGCCATCTACTGCGCCCGCTCAAGGAACGTCCTTTAGTGGCATACTGCCGGTTGGGTCCGGGGTCGGAATTGAAGAGACACCGGAGCTCGTGCGAGGTTTCATTCACCCGGCTCCACCGTCGTCTGCGCTTGGCGACAAGAGCGAGGGACTCGCAACTCAGATCGATGAGAGGGAGCCTCGAATCGAGACTCGAGCCAGCACTGAAGAAACGCCGGGGATCGGCTGGGAGATGGTGGACTCGCTTGTCACCCTCCCATCGACGAATGATCGGCTACGTGGGCAACTGGAAAGTCATGGCGACGGCAAACGCAGCTCCTCGGCTGATGTTCGCGGCAGTTTCTGTCAGTCACGGGCCACTGAAGACGTACAAGGCGGAGAAAACGAAATGAGCTACTCCGAACGCGCGCAATCCAGTCACTGGGCGGGTGCGTCGCTGGGCGTTCACGCTGAGACTGGCTATCAGGGCACAACACCGGAAATCGACCGGCATCGAACCGTTACACCGGGCTCTGCTGTTACTATACAACATCCCGGCCCTGGCTCATGGGATGCGGATACACAACATCACGTCTCGACTTATAAGCGGCGCGGCGAGACGGGGTACCGAGCCGGGACCGCGGCCTCAGTGACGGTATCGCCGCTGGAACCAGCGCCCCGCCAAGAGGCACCGCCGCTGCCCCCACGGATACCCAGCAACGGTACTGTATTCACGGGGTTGAGTGTCGGGCCTCACACGAATGTAGCCTTTCCGCCGCCTCCGAGAAGATGCAACATGACACCAACTGCACGTAAGCCGCCACCCCCGCCGCGTCACCCGTCGGCGACGAAGCGCCTGGAAAGCTCCTCAGTGAAACGCTGGCTCGACAGAACGAACGAGGCGATAGAGAGATCCCTTGATGCCGTTCTGCAAGGTCCGGCCGGACATCCAAGCCGGCCTACCCACGTCTCTCGCGCGCCAAATCCCGCTGTGCGGACGACACAGCCGCGTCCAGGTTGAGTCGCAATCTGTAATTTGCCTAGAAGCAGCTTTGTGGGGGACAGCAACCGCGTGTCTCGCTTCGGGATCGCGCTCTTAAGTGCGCTGGCGGCTCATGTCTTTGTGGCGAACGCAAAGCAGCGATCTCTCCACGGAGCCAGCTCGCTCGCACCATCTCTGTTCGTTGCGAAACCGGCGTGCACAGCGAGCTCAGCCGGCGGCAGCACGAACGTCGCACACAGAGGCGCGCCCTCCCGTGACAGTTGGTGCCACGACGAAGGCGGTGGCCTGAACGCGTCGTTGAGGTGACACTGAATAATGCCGGGGCGCTCCGTTTCAGAGAGAGTGAAGGGAAGGGCAGGTATGCATTTACTTTTTGTGGGTACTCGTCATCGGGGTTTGGATCAGTAATGAGCGGCTGTCCCTGCGTCGATGTTTGTTAGGCTGTGCCTATATGTGGTGAGAATCTGCCTTGGATGTGAGTCGTCTGCTACCTTAAGAGATAAATGAATGAGGTAGGTGCCTCTATAGACGAGCAGCCTTGGTATGGAGTGACTTTCGATAGATGCAACGCAACAGCGGCACGAACTCCGGGTACTAGTAGGTGCCTAGAGTAGGAAGTACTACATGTTAGTACACTTTATTAGTAGTGCGGTGGTACCAGTCCGTATATAGGTACCCGGTACCGTCAGTCCATTAGTATTAGGTACCTATGCATATAAAAGAAGTGAGAACGCGTTAGTGTGCAGTGCAAGCAGGCTAGCATCAGGCCGATTTTTCCAAAGACCCGAGTGTCAAGTGTAAGGACCAAGCACAGGGCGTCAAAAGGCCAGCTGCACAGGCCAGGATAGCGAGCGCTAAAACACCGCCCCCCCCTCCCACCTCTCTTCTCTTCCCACCGCCGGTCGCTTGACAGGCCCGGCAGCCCACCCCCCTTCGGAAATTCCTTTTGGTGCCAAAATAGTACTGATAATAATAAGGCGCTTTCTCCCTCCTCCCCCTCCCTACGCCCAACCCTGCCTTTAGTCACCCTTCTCACCTCTTTCTGGCTCCCATCCCATCGATCCATTAAACTCATTTTCCCTCATCGATTTACTTCAATCTCCTGTCCTGCTCATCGGTTTTTTTTTCATCGACACTTGCTCACCATCCGCCAAACGTCTCGCCTCCATTGCGGGCGCGAAACTTGTTGGGTCATCGTTTTCCTGAAGCGTGCGTGCAATTCTCAACCAAAACGCCACCGTCGTCGGGCCGAAACTGGTCACCGCCTGAGCCTCGCCATCCATCCAACCGCGACGTCAACCTCCGAGATCAATCACTGTATCTCTCGCTAGAACGCGTAAGTAATCAGAACGTTTTCTCGCCTCGTTCTTATTATTTTCTTCCCCTCTCTATACCTATTACCCGCATAGCCTAAGGACGTCTTGCTATCGACCCATTGCAAACAAGGTACCTTTGAAGTTGCCCAGCTGTGTGTCCTCGAGCTCGTCTGCTTTCCGTGTCTTTCCATCAAATTTGAAAGAAAAAAAAAGGTTACTGATGCATCTTCGAAACAGATCTCATCAACGACGGAATTTTAATTCTAGGTGATAGGCAGCACGCAGACGCCGACAACAGACTTCAAAATGACGACCATGGTATGATAAATCAATTACCTCAACATCAGCGAGCTAGAGCAACAAGACGACTATTTGTAGATCTTTCGGGTGCTGACCTCAAATCTGATAGGATCTTCGCGTCGGCAACAAATACCGGATCGGTCGAAAGATCGGCTCTGGCTCATTTGGTGATATCTATCTCGGCACCAACATTATTTCCGGAGAGGAAATTGCCATCAAGTTGGAATCGGTCAAGGCAAAGCATCCACAGCTCGAGTACGAAGCCCGTGTTTACAAATCGCTTGCCGGTGGCGTTGGTATTCCATTTGTTCGCTGGTTCGGGACCGAGTGTGACTACAATGCCATGGTCCTCGACCTTCTCGGCCCCAGTCTTGAGGATCTGTTCAATTTTTGCAACCGCAAATTCTCGCTGAAAACGGTTCTTCTCCTAGCCGATCAGCTCATCTCCCGCATCGAGTATATTCATGCCAAGAGTTTTATCCACCGAGATATCAAGCCTGACAATTTTTTGATGGGCATCGGCAAGCGTGGAAACCAGGTCAACGTCATTGACTTTGGCCTGGCTAAGAAGTACCGCGACCCCAAGACGCATTTTCACATTCCTTACCGCGAGAACAAGAATCTCACCGGCACTGCTCGCTACGCCTCCATCAACACCCATCTGGGTGTCGAGCAGTCTCGCAGAGATGACATGGAATCGCTGGGCTACGTCATGCTTTATTTCTGCCGTGGCTCCCTGCCGTGGCAGGGACTCAAGGCTGCCACTAAGAAGCAGAAGTATGATCGCATCATGGAGAAGAAGATGACGACCCCGACCGAAGTGCTCTGCCGTGGCTTCCCCAACGAGTTTGCAATTTACTTGAACTACACCCGCTCTCTCCGCTTCGACGACAAGCCCGACTATAGCTATCTTCGCAAGATCTTCCGTGATCTTTTCGTTAGGGAAGGCTTCCAGTATGATTACGTCTTCGACTGGACTGTCTACAAATACCAGAAGAATGCCCAGGCTATTGCCCAGGCCGTTGGCCAGGTTGCTGACGATGACGAGAAGGCTCGCGCGTCGCGAGCCAACGCTACCGCAGCCACCCCGTCTGGCGCTGCGAAGCCTGGCGCGATTCCCAGCTCCCGCCGCAAGATGCTTGAGCGCGGATCTGGTGCCGGTGTCGATACCCCCGACACCAACCGCGCCATTGGCGGAAGCGACAGAATGTGAGTACTCCGCTCCATCCGACTTCCCCCCCTTTTGCCGAACCCCCATCTCCATGGATGTGTTGATTCTGCGCTCGAATGTTTCTCGCCAAACGAAAATTTGCTGACAAGTGCGGCTGACTCAGTGGACGATAAACAGGCTTCGCTCTGCTTCCAAGGGAGCGGCATTTGCCTCTGGCAGCTATCGACAAAAATGATTTATGCAAAGGACTCAATCTCTGGTCACTTTTACGGACTGTGAGTGGGGCTCCCTGACTGGTCTACGATTCTCTTTGCCCTTGATGGTCAACCTGTCTGCCGAGCTCATGGCAGTGACCGTCGAATGTGCGGATGGTTAGCACGAGACCAATCTCCCACAGAATCCACGGTCTACAAATGCATCGCAATATTCTGTTCTTCACCGCATGATAAGTTTACAAATTCAGCCATGGCTCGGATGGCATCGCAGAAGGGAATCGACACTGGCTCAGGCACGTAGCCCTGGCTTGTTCGCTACCCGGCGATGTCTCATCTGAAAGGCATGCCCGGGAATACTTCGAGTACTCCCGGATACTACCTGGATCGTCGTATATTGCCGACACGGAGCCCACGTGCTGGAACGGCCTCGTTTGGAGAGATGCTTTATCGCGTGGCCTTGCGGGCCACACACTCAGCCACGAGAGGGACACGCCCAGAATATCGATTTTCCTTGTTCATTATGTTGCCGTTTGTGTTTTTGATTCAATTTCGGCGGGCATCTTAGCTTGTGGTCACTCGGTGGTTTCGCTCTGAATGACGAAGTCTCGTCAAATACTGGACAAAATTCGCCAGCAAGCGCCAGGCGAGTGCTGCTTCTGTAGCGCCTGGTGCCTGAAACCCGATGCATCTGCATTTGCATCCCTGGTGGTCTAACAACGCCAGTGCGCGCATATTGAGAGACTTCCGTCCGCCAATGCACCTGACTGTGAAGGCATGCCTTCAGGCGGTAGCAGGGTTCGATGACTACAGGGACAGGACTCCCCTTCCAGGATCGACGTCCTGCGTTTCATCGACCACGTTGCAGTCTGAAAGTATTGCTGGATACGCACGGGCTTTGGCGCGCGTTTCCAAAACCATCAAGTAATTAGAAAGAGAGAGTGCTCCTGTAGTCAACAGATTGATTTGCTTTATTGTTCTGTTTTTAGATGATGTAGAAATGTCTCCGTGAAACGAGTAAGAGAAGACGCGACGAGATGGTGACAAAGAAGCAGCTAACCACGTGAGGATATTGGGAGACGTGTTGCCACGCTGGGGCGAGACCATGTATCAAGTCCAGGTCAGCCCACTCAAGGCGTCACAAGGGCTCACTATCCAGGTGCGTGGGCCCAGGCCATGTTCCTTTCTTCGACAAAGAATGATTTGACTGTCATGACGGCGCGCTCATAGCTCGTCACTCGCGCAGGGCAAGCCTCGAGGGGCTACGTGGTGCACGGGCGTGACACAGCACCGCCGCAACGCTAACATCTGCTCGTTCTCGGGTACCGACTGCCCAGCTCTCCACCCTTCTCTTTCCCTCTTCCGACCCTCGTAACCGCCGGTGTCGTCGTCTCTCATGAGTATTTAAACCAGCGTTGACTCTGCCGACGAGGACGCGGCAGCTTTCAAGCAAGCAAGCAACCAGCCAACCATCGATCCGTCATGACGCCCTCGACCGTGGACTTGCTGTTCCTGACCTTCAACTGCGCCAAAGCCCTGCTCAACACAGCCGTTTTCGCCAACCATTTAGAGGCCGCATTTGGGCAGAATGCCACGGGCCTACCCGACCTCGTCGTGTTGTATGTACATGCCAGAGGACTCCACGCGCACAGTCCTAAGGCTCTCTCTGACAGTGCAAACAGGTCGCTGCAGGAGGTCGCGCCGCTCAGCTACGCTTTTGTCGGCGAATATTTTCTCAAGCCTTACATAGAGCGCTTCGACGTCGCCGTCAACCAAGCCGCGTCGCAGTACGCCTCGAAACACGGGTCGAGCGAGACGATGCGTGCAGATGCCGGGAGCGCGCAACGACCGAAGCACTATACGCTGATGAAGTGGAAGAACGTGGGATACACAGCCATCATTCTGTTTGCCAAGGAGTCAACTCGCGTTCAGCGCATCCAAGAGGCCGAGGTCGGCTTCGGCGCGGCCGGGATGGGCAACAAGGGCGCCGTCGGACTGAGAGTTCTGTATGACGCCAAGAACGAGGGGTCCACGGAGATGACATTCGTCGCGACGCACCTGGCGGCCATGGAATGGAACCTGCCTGTCCGGAACGCCAACTGGGTATCCATCATGCGCTGTCTGACCTTCAGCGACCCAGCCCCTCTCCTCGAGATGGTGAATGATCGCAGCCCCACGATTCCGGATGGCAATGACGAGGGCGGCGAGGAGAGCTCGGGCCTGCTACGAGAGGATGCCGACTTGGCCGATGCGGGGACGCTACGGAGACGGCTTCACGATCTATCGCTGTTCAAGCCGACGGCGCATCTCCTGGTAGGCGGTGACCTGAACTATCGGATTTCTACCACGTCGCCGCCGCCTGATGCTGCGTTTCCCAGCTTGGACCCAGACTCGGACAACTACTACCCGCACTTCTTCCCGCTAGACCAGCTCACACGAGAGAAGGCTGCCGGCAGGACGCTGCACGGGATGACCGAGGCGACGGTGCGCTTTCCGCCGACGTACAAGTATGACGTACAGGAGCCGCCCGGCGGCATCAGCGACGAGATGGACCCGGTCCCTTGGAAGTTTGCCTCGCATCGCTACCCGGGCTGGACGGATCGCATTCTCTACCTGGACCTGCCCGGCTGGATCGCTCCGGCGGCGCAGGACAGGGACCGCATCAAGGTGCGTGCTTATGACGCGATGCCGCTGCTTCGCATGAGCGACCACAGGCCGGTGTTCCTTCGCATCGAGCTGCCGAGTCTCGGCCCGTCGGAGCTGGCGCCGTCTGCCGGGCAGGCGCGGTCCGCTCCGACCGACCCCCGAGTGCGACTGCCGGCGGAGCTGGACCCGGAGGCGTGGTCGCGCCGCGCGGCCGCGAGGCGGCGTGAGCTGCTGGTGGGCTGGAGCATGTTCTTCTGGAGCACGACGGAGGGCGCGTGCATCCTGGCCACGCTGTTGGTCGCGTCGGTTGGCAGCTACTGGGCGTATCAATCAGCCTAGCCGGGTCGGCAACGTACTCTGCGTATCCTTGGTTTTATTGACTTCCCCGTGCATAGCGCGCACAATGTTTAGCTATGAATGTAATGGAATGAGAATGGTGCCCATAGACCTATCGGAAACCATGATGAAGTGATAATGCACTCCCCCCTTCCCCCTCGGCTTCATGTATAGCCGGGTAGCTCAGTCGCTCCATCGCTATGTCACCCCGTCTCGCTCCCTCTCGTGATACTTTATATTCTGTCTTTCGTGTGAGCCTTCTAGCAACGCCACACGCTATAAGGTTCAAAAGTCGCTGAAAAAATGATCATACTGCTGCGCCATCTCTGGCGTGTACGCATCCCGCTTGCCATCATCTTCCGGATACGTATCGAAGCACTGTGCATCGCCAGCATAGCGAACCGGCGGGATGATGGGCCCAGTGGAGCGCCTGTGCAGGACATCGTCCCAGTTGATGTGACGGAAGAACGGGTGCGTCTTGACTCTGCTGGCGCCACCGCTGATGTTCCCCAGCCTTCGCGAGCGGTCCACCGTGCACAGCGAGCGAATGATGTCCTTGGCCTCTTCGGAGATGGGAGGATCTGCCGGAAACGTGAGAGGCTTCTCCACAATCCTGCGGTCGCAGTCAGGTCAGGGGATCGCCGGACCGTGCTCGCTGGGGCATGCTTACTGTTTGTATATCTCTATCGGGTTCTGATGCCAGAACGGGGGATAGCCCGTGAGAAACTCGAAGAGAAGAATGCCGAGCGCCCACCAGTCCACGGCCGTGGTGTGGCCCTTGTTATGTATCACTTCCGGGGCGAGGTACTCTGGCGTTCCGCACAGGGTGTAGGTCTCCACGGGATGATCGTCCCGGCAGCCCAGCCGCTTGGCGAAGCCGAAGTCAACGAGCTTGATGTGGCCTTGCTTGTCAATCAGTAGGTTCTCCGGCTTGAGGTCCCTGTAAGCAACGCCGCCCTGCTGCTCGTGGAGATACTCGAGCACGAGAACGATCTCCGCGGCGTAGAAGCTGGCGACCGGCTCCTCGAAGCGTCGGAACTTGCGCAGGTAACTAAAGAGCTCACCCCCGGGCACGTAGTCGAGGAGCATGTACAGGGAATCGGCATCTGCAAACGAGGCGATCAGGTTGGTGATGAAGGGGTGGCCGGCCACGTCCGCGAGGACCGCGCGCTCGTGGCGCACGTGGTCAATCTGCTTCAGCTTGATGACTTCTGTCTTCCTGAGGATCTTGAGGGCATAGACCTCCGCCTCGTCCTGCTGGCCGACCGGCGTGACCAGGCAGACCCGTGCAAAGGTGCCTGGTGAGAATTAGCAGTGCAGGGGCTCGGACGGCTCGTGTGGGCCATGCGAACCGGTACCGAGAGTCCTGATGAGCTTGAAGTTAGACAAGCTGAAGTCGCGGACTGGCGGCAGTGGCGGTATCCCGTCGTCGTGTGCAGGGGCGTCGGCATCCGTTTGTGATGGGCCGTAGCCAGCTGGCTTGGCGACGGAAGAGGACGCCATCAGAGACGATCGGTGATGTGGCTCTGTCCGGGGATTGACAAGGTCGCGATTTCCATTCGCACCCTGCAACCGCCAGGCTATAGATGGGATGCGAGTGTACAGAGTGACGATCTAGAACTGTGAGCCAGCACCACCCATGGCCACTTCAGATCGTAGCGGCGGCAGGTAGGGGCACAGACGGGCAAGGGTTGGGTTTGCGATGCCTTTTCGCATGTGGTGTCGCAGAACTACTCATAGAATGTCTTTCGATTCCTGCAATCAGCCTTTTGTTTCTCCAGTATGCCGTTGCGGCGACGAGTATTGGGCTGCAGCAGTGTGGGGGAGGGGGGAACGCGATGCGATGCGATGCGGAGGTCCTGAGCGTCGAGTACCTTTCCGACCACGAGTTCGCTACGTCAAAAGACGTTGCGTCGAGGTGGGGTAGCAGTGGGGGGGAGGGAGGAGGTATGCATGGCACATCGTGGGCGACAAGAGCAAGGTACCTGGCTGTGCTTCTGGCAGCACCACGCAGTACTTGTGGTGGCCGCAGTCTGGCGCAGGCTCGAGTGTGGCTTGACGACAGCCCCACAGCCCGGGGGGCCGCCGCGCCACGGGGACAAACATCGGTTGAATCGGGGCGCGTACTGCCCCCCAATGTGCAGGTACCCAGGTACCTGCTGGCCTTTGTATTACGCGCCAAACCCTCTGGCTGACACGGGAGCTCCACCGACTCGAGGGCAGCACTGGCAATGACATAGACATCGTGAGCAGCCACAGGAGCCAACAACGGCGGGGGACGAGCGACCCCGTACAACTCACAACGCACGCCCGAAGCATCATCGACTAAAATTACGCTCTCCCGGCCACGGCAGCGTCCGCCGAAGCTCACAAGACACAAACAGCGCGCCGCGCCCTCCCATCTCACGGCTGCGCCAGGCCCGCGAGGGGCTGAGACGAGACGGTCTGCCGCGGTCTGCCGCCATGCGCATCTGACCGGGGAGGGAAAAAAAGACCAAAAGCCATGTTCTCCAACTTCACAAGCATAGTGCAGAAAGCACAGCAGCTCATTGACCCCACACAAGGCCTCAATCTCTCCAGCTCCGACCGGAATCCCTCCAAGGCCTCGCTGTTTCAGGGCCAGTTCCGGCTCCCCGCCTCACAGAACCCGCTGTACGAGATCAATGCCGAGCTGACGATCCCGCCGTCCAACGCCACCGGAGGCGAGAAGGACCACGACAGGGGCTGGCACTACGCCGGGAAGCTTCACTTGTCCGAGGCCTTCATCTGCTTCTCGACGACCCCGAGCAGCTTCCTCCAGTCGGCGAGCACCTCGTCCGCCTTCACGGGTCAGACGCACGGGGCGGGACCGAGCGGGAACGGCTTCACCTTCCCCCTCTGCGCCATCAGACGCGTGGAGAGGCTCAACAGCCAGAACTTCCAGGTACTGTTAGGGACAGGAGACACACCGTGCCGTCAGAGGAGAGGCTAACATGGATCACTGGTTGCGTGCCCGCAGTTTGCCCTCGCCGTCACGACGTGGAACGGGCTCCTCGCCGACGGTGCCCGAGACAAGGATGCCGCGCCGAGAGACGGCAGCGACGTCAGGGAGCAGCGCATCACGATTCACCTGGCGGGCTCCAGGCAGGCCTGCGAGAGGTTCTGCGACGGCCTGAAGAAGGGGCTACGGGCGGGCGTCGGCAACGTGGGCAGGCTGCGCAGGGTCGTCGCCGAGTGCTATTCCGAGTACCTCCTGCGCTCCGAGGAGAGGAAGGACAGCGCCCCTCCCGACGCCGGTCTGGGCATGCTCTTCCGCTACCCGGGCGATCCCAAGAAGCTGAGGGACAGGGCCAAGATGCGCCTGTGGGCCGAGTTCCTGCGCGACAACGGCCGCAACGCGACGCTGGTCCGCCAGCCCACCTTCCACAAGCTCATCCGCGTCGGCCTGCCCAACCGGCTGCGCGGCGAGATGTGGGAGCTGACATCCGGCTCGCTGTACCTGCGCCTCGAGTCGCCGTCGCTGTACGCCGACACGCTGGCCAGGTTCCATGGCCGGGAGTCGCTCGCCATCGACGAGATCGAGAAGGACCTGAACAGGAGCCTGCCGGAGTATCCCGGCTTCCAGAGCGAGGAGGGCATCGGCCGTCTGCGGCGCGTCCTGACCGCCTACAGCTGGGTCAATACCGACGTCGGCTACTGCCAGGCCATGAACATTGTCGTCGCGGCTCTGCTCATCTACATGTCCGAGTCGCAGGCCTTCTTCCTGCTCTCGGCGCTCTGCGACCGGCTCGTGCCCGGCTACTACTCCACCACCATGTACGGTACGCTTCTGGACCAGAAGGTTTTCGAGTCGCTCGTGGAGAGGACGATGCCCATCCTGTGGGACCACCTCGTCAAGAGCGACGTTCAGCTGTCCGTCGTGTCCCTGCCGTGGTTTCTGTCGCTGTACATCAACTCGATGCCGCTCGTCTTTGCCTTTCGCGTCCTCGACGTCTTCTTCGTCGAGGGGCCCAAGGTCCTCTTTCAGGTCGGCCTGGCCATCCTGCGCATCAACGGAGAGGAGCTGCTCGACGCCGCCGACGACGGCGCCTTCATCTCGGTCCTCAAGACGTACTTTGCCCGGCTCGACCAGTCCGCCCACCCCAAGTCCGAGAACCCCAAGCTGCGCGCCGTGACGCGGTTCCAGGAGCTCATGGTCGTCGCCTTCAAGGAGTTTTCCGGCATCACCCACAGCAGCATCACCGAGCTGCGGCTCCAGAAGAAGGACGCGGTGCTGAACAACATCGAGAACTTTGCCAAGAGGACCGCCATTCGAAACCTCGGCCCAGACAGCAAGCTGCTCTCCTCCGACGAGCTGGGGGCCTTGTATGACAGATTCTACAATGTCCTGTACGAGCGGCAGCAGCGGGATCGCATGATGCAGGAGGACGCGCAGCGCCGGGCCAAGGCTGGCAGGATGCGCGCGTCCGAGATCTTCTCCGCCGCCGCCGCCGCCCCGGACCAGGTGGAAAAGGGCCGTGTGGGTCTCGGTCCGAGCACCAGTCTGATGGACTACGACGCGTTCCGCGAGTTTCTGGCCAGCATATCGAGATGGGCGGTGTCTGACTCTCCCGGACAGGGCAGGAGAGGCAACGGCACGGAGGCCGAGCGGCACGGCAGGACAAATGGCGGTCGATCCGCGTGGGACTTCGGGCCCGAGCCGACACAGCATGAGTTCCTCGAGAGACTCTTCAACAAGTGGGACGCCGACGACAGCCAGGCTCTCACTCTTCAGAACGTCGTCTCGGGGCTCGCCGGCATCAAGGGCAAGAAAGACATCATGGGAACCATCACCTACTTTTTTGAGCTCTATGACGATGACGGAGACGGCAAAGTCGACCGAGAGGGCATACTGCGCATATCGGAAGCGCTGCTGTTCCTCTCGCGCCGTGGGCTGGAGGGGAGTCTGAGCCCTGCCGCGCAATCCTCGGCGGACGAACGTGCGGGTGAGGTGGAGAGCCAGCCGCCTGGCGCATCTACGAATGAGAGGTTTCTGGGGAGCGTAAGCGCCTTCATCCGTCGCTGCTTCGAGTACGCGGATCCGGATCATCCTAGGAATCAGGACGAAAAAGAGGATCTCATCACTATGACTGATGATGACGCTGGCGTGGCGAGCGGCGCGTTCGCCGTGGGCGAGAACGAGGAACAGTCAGAACACGAGACCGCTTTGGCAACAGAAGGAAGCTCGAAAATGGCAGACGATGCCACGGATCCGGCATCTACCGGTCAGGCCGAGAAGAAGGCAGGCGTCGCTGGCTCGCTTCATAACGGAAACAGAGAAAAGTCTGAGGCCGCCAATGCGGCGCTGGATCCGGCCCATCCTCTTCACATCACCCTGCCGACGTTCCGCATGGTCGTCTTGGCAGATGAGCTCCTTGAGCAGTTTTTCGAATCATCGTTCCCGCTCTCGTTCCACGTCATCGAGGCCGTCCCAGACGCCCGCACCCCGAGCGCTTCCTCCCTGACCACATTTTCGAGCCTGGGCTTCGGCACGAGTCAGCATGTCCCAGCTCCAGTTGGTCCTGCGGGGGCTGGACGAGGCCTCCGCGGTGTGCTGGACAACATAGTGACGGACGGCATGCGCGTCGCCACAGAAGTACGACGACGGATGGAGGAGGCTCAGCGAGAGCTAGAGAAGAACGCGATTCCCGGGCAGCGACCCGATGAAGAGGAAGACGAGGATGATGACATGCCTTTGCGTGCCGAGACTGCTTCGGGGCGCACTACAGATGTCGAACGTCGCTCAGTGCGCAGCTCCGATAGAGATCTTTTAGATGGTGCGGACGCCTCCGCTGGGGTTAAGGACGGGGGCGGGCGAGAAACAGATGTAAAGGCAAGTCATTCAACAACGCATGGAGCCTCAACTAGTATCGTCGAATTTGATGCTTAACCTGTAATCATAACATTTATTTATATACGAAAAGCACAACTTGAATTATTGTTTGCAATGTTCCCATATGTAGTAGTTTGGTGTGTAATATTTAGCGTGAGCTCTCTCTTCTCAGCAGATGAAAACCTTGTACTACGCCGGCGGGCGGCCGGCTACGGATTTCGTTTAATATTGTGCGCTTCATGTGCACCGCACGGTGCCTGCGTTTGGGATAGGGGCATAAGGAATGTGTATCGAGTTCCGTGCATTTGCAGGCTTATATTCCAACATCTAAAGAAGTACTCTATAGTATTAGAGTATTTTAGACAGCCAACTATATAGAGAATGACGCTACTTTATAGAAAAATAGTTTATACACTGTATAGTTAACTAGCTAGTTCGAATAATATGTATATAGCATACATATTCCTTCCCTACAATACTTATATAATATTTAAGCTCACTATTTTAATCCCGATCCAGGTTTTGTACTCTGTATAGCATCAACGAGCGAAAAAGTCTGCACAGCGATATGACCGTCGAAGTATAGCTAATTTTCTTGCTCGAAACCGCGAGAGTGGGCTAATTGTTTGTTCGATACTTTCCGTGCTCATTATTGTTAATCTATGAAGTACCAAACCTGTGCTTATGTAGCCATTCACTGTGTGTATCCACGGGAGCGGTGGGCCTTCGTTTTTTTTTTCCCCAGTCAAAAAACTCATAACTGTCATGCAGCGATAAACATTACTGTATTGCACTACAATTGCTTTCTGACCGGTCTTCTTTTATATCGGAAAACATTCTAACCGTTGGGGACAACAAAAAGCATTAGTGACTTATAAAGAGAACACAGCAGCCTGGCCGCCAACTTTTTTTTTTTTCTCGCCTATACGTCTGCCTGTCCGTGTCTAGATCGTACGTAAGAAGAAGACACACCAGGACACTCGAGCTGATAGCAGGGCAGTTGCGCGTTGCCATGATCATCCTGTATTAAAATATTTATCCCATGAAATCTCTTCCGCTGCATAATGTTGCTCCACACGACGTTTTAGAGATGCCTACCTCCTGAAGAGCTCTGGTTTTCTTCCCTCACATTTCCATTGACGTACATATGGCCATAAACTTAATCCTGTCACTACTATCGATAAGTTACGTAATCCGTAATCAAGAAAAACCGCTACAGGTTCTCCTACGCCATAGTGTGCCTAGCTAGGCGTAACGCGATTCGCGTTACAGCTTATACAATATTGTACACCCTATCACTACATCCGGCCTCTTACGTATATAGTACATAAACGATCGAGAAGAAAGTGAGAGATATGAATGGCATATTTACGAGCACTACCTTACATTAGGCTCCATCTGACAGGCAATGCTCAGGGGGTATCATGATGCTGGTGAACACTCGAATACCCTCCTATAACGGCCCCTAAATCCAGAGGCGCAAGACAAATTGACCTCAGTTTGACATGAAGCATCGCACGACGTTGCAAGCCGGCCAGTATTCTATGCAGACCATCACCACCCTTGACGTTATGCATAGAGTCTACAATGCCTGTCAGACAGCAACGCGTGATACGTATAAAAACAGCTGTTGGTTCATGGCTAAGAAAGGAAGATCGTCTGTGCCCTCCCCCCTCTTTGTTGACCCTGGCGCGCCTTCCCTATCTGTGCGCTCTACTTCAGTGGTCTCTCCCTCTCTACGGCCCGTGTAGAGCCCATATACAGTATAATCGAGATGTGTCGGGTTTCGGTCAGTGTAAGGATATCGAGCATTCATCAAGTCATGAGAGGAGGAGTAACAATGGCAGATGCGAGCAGTTGTTGTTCCAGAGTAGGCAGAAGGACAGTGAGTGGGCGGTACAAAGTTTGCGGAAGCTGTAACGAGGGACGAAACCCCATAGGTACGGTGGTGTGTACTGCGCGGGGCAATGCCTCACAAGTTCTTTCCAACAATATTCGGTGTCTATATGCGCCTTCATTGATATAAGATACATAAAACCCTCCCAAGCAATACATAGTACGTCAGTCTCCACCGCTTGATAGCATGTGGGCCTAGCGCAACCGACGCCGGACAACCCCCTTTTTGATGCTGGGACTTCTTCAAGACTCGCCGCGCGAAAACATCTCGCGGAGACACGACATCATCATCGGAGACGCTTGCTATCGCAGGCGATTAGCACAACATCTCTCGATCGATTGACCCACGATTATAGGTTCACAGCTGTACGAAAATGTCAGGCGCGGGCACCTCCGAGTCCCCAGGTAAGACGGCATAAACGAAGAGCCCCGAAAGTTGCATGCCTCAACCCCGCTGTGACACTCTAGTCCAGCTACGCAGCTATTTTTCCGTGATGATGCCGTGTCTCATACTCACGTCAATCTGACTCTCCGCTACAGGCCACCAAGGCGTCAAGGGCGGCCACCTCTCGGCCAATCTCCTGTCGAACAACCCTTTTCGGAACCGAGCCGTGTCTCCATCCAACTCGGACGCCGCAGCAGCCCTCTCAACATCGCCCTTCGATGATCCTCTCCCTCGTCGACCGGTTTCGCGCAACCCATTTCTTGATCAGCCATCAGCCCAAAACCAGGCAAACCACTCCGTCTCGCAAAGTCTATCCGCGGAGGAAATTTTCGTGAGTTCCGTCAGCCAGTCTATCTATGCCATACTTGCGCGGCAGGTTGCACCTGCCCTCAACTGCAACGCTCCTACTTCTCAAGGCAGTGAGCCTACTCCTTACTAGTCTATTTCGCTGACAGAGAACTATATTCTATGCAGAACTCGTTGACTTTGGACCACACAAAGCCTACAGACTTACGATCTTCATCTCTGTCAGGAGCAAGGCGACCTATGGACCGTCGCCAGGCACCGCCTCGCCCCGGTGATAACACAGGCGCCCAGCCGCCTCCGAACAGGCAGAGCCATCGGCCCACTAAGTCTCAGGAGGAGGCTCTGCGTGCGAGAAGACACGCTCAGGGTTTGAAGCCCGGCTCATCTCGATCCCCACAGCGCAAACCTCAGAGGCGACCGCGACGCAATTCAGAATCCTCGCTGATGGACTTCAACGCAAAGCCTCTGACGGACGAAGAACGCAAGATGATTGAGGAGAAGCGGCGGGAGAAAGAGAGAGCACGGCGTGAGGCTCGGGATGCGAAAGATAAAGGGCGATCGGGTAAACCCAGCCGCCGCATCGATATCATAGATCAGCTCGACGCCACAAGTATTTATGGCACGGGATGTGAGTCTTCATCGTTCATTCTGTCGACAGTGCTGACTGGTGATCAGTATTCCATCACGACGGCCCCTTTGATGCACTCAACCCTCATCGCAATCGTCAAAGCAGCCGGCGCGCGCCAATGCAGGCTTTCCCCAAGGATTCGCTCAACAATTCCATCGGTGGCTCCGGGCCCGTGAATCAGCAAGCCGACCACTCGACCTTTATGGGTGAAACTGCCGAAGCTTTTCGCGACTACGCTGCTGGTGGACGAGGTAGGAGTGCTTCCGGCCAGGCGGCTATTTTCGATCCTGTTTCGCGCGGCGAGATGGTGCACGGTGACGAAACCTACGGCTTGGGGACATCGACTTTCCTGGAAGGCACACCTGCCGCCAAAGCTGCTATAGCTCGCCATCAAGCTGAGGAAGCACAGGAGACCACAGTAGGCGGCATACAACGGAAGAAATCCTTAGCGCATCGAATCAGGCATATGAACAAAGGCCCTCGTGAATATAGCGGAGCAGGGCAGACCTCACCAGGCACTGGGCCATCTCGTCTCGCAGATGGTTCGGAGGCCAATGGGAGTTATTTCATGGAGTTTGGCAAGGGCGAAGAGAGCATTACCGTTAAGCATCGCGATGGGACTCTCTCGCCCGTCAGTCCACCCCCATCCGCTCCGAGACGCGGCTCTGGTGCCGCTCTGGAAAGACGGGCCACGACGGATGCTACCTATACGGGGGAGGATTTACAGTCGAAGCCAACCGGTCTTATCGGTAGAATGAAGAGCCTGAAGGGCGGCAGAAAGCCCAGAAATGCCGACGGTGTCAACACCTCGTCTGCCACGCAGAGTTGAGGTGTACGGAATGGCCTCGAATTGTGCGAGTGAAGCGATGCGGCGAATCTCCAGTCCCTACGAATACTGCCCCGTACCTGCCAGATGGGTAGGAAGCCGGCTGCGGAACAGGCATACACCCTTCTCATTCATCGAGGGGCAGCTAGGAAGGCATATAGTATAGTTATGCCAGTGGCATACGGCCCATTCAGAGACATCGAGAATTCCCTGAAGTTCAAGTTACTTCTGTTCCGAGGTCGGAGAATGTTCTGGTCTGCGTCTTGAGTGGCCGCGGCTGGTCGATTTGTCGGATTGCTATGGTGGTAGGCGCTCGGTGACCATAGTGATGACTTAAAATTTTATGTGCAAGAACAGGCGTAGCTGTAACAATTGAATCAATATACTATCAACGATCATGCATGAGACAGCATAGCGTTTATACGCATTCAGTTCTAGGCGAAAAGAGATGCGTGACAAGCTAGAGTGGGACTCAGCTACCTTTGGCTATATATCTAGCCGACATCAGCAGCCGTTGCGCAGCAGGTCACCAGACGAGCACATAGACCGAGTGCTGGACGTCCAGTTCACTCAATGAGATGACTTGTTGATCTTCGCTATGCGGCAGTCTCTGCTTCTGCCTACGCCGGTCCGGGCCTCCGTTCTAGCTGACGAAGAAGCGCGAAGGCGGACTTATATTCAAAGTCTCAAGCCCCTCACATCCGGATGCGCTGATTTGGATCAAACGATCTTTGACGGCGCGCTACCGCGTGGCTCCATCTTGGGGCTCAGCGCAGATGATGTCGATGGTCTTGGGTTATCGGTAGGTTTTTCATTCACGCCATACTGCTGCATGGTTGCTGAGGCAATCACATAGTTCGGGCTGCAGATAACGGTCAGGGCAGTTTTGGAAGGCTCGGCGCGGCGCGCCCTGGTAATCACATCGAGGCCCCTTGCGTCAGTGACCGCCATGCTCGCAAACCTAGCGCGGTCGGAGTTGTCGAGTGTAACAACGGACTTCGAGCGCAGCCAAGAGCACTATCAGACAAGCCTGGACCGGATCATGCTATCCATCGTGTTTGACATCGACGGCCTTTGTCAAACTTTATCTGAGATTGACCGATCGACAGCGTCGCACATACACAGTCCTGCAGTTCCGATGGATCATATAAAGAACACTGACGATTCTCCGACCTCGGAAATCCCGGACAGTGACGAGGAAGAAACTCCGCAATCAAGTGAGCCGGGCAACGATGGTCGTCCTCGAAACAGTTCAACGACGTCTGCACCGGACTTGATAATTGTGACTCACTTCTCGTCTCTTCTTGCGTCGTTCTTCGCCGGAAGAGAGAATGCCGCGGCACACAGAAATCTAGCAGTGCTAAAAGGGCAATTGCGCACGCTCGCAGATGCCATCCCATCGGCGCCTTTGATACTACTTCTTAACTCCACGACACTCTCTGGACCCAGTGATGTCCGCAACCCTTTCGGCTCTGACACGAGCACTCCATTTAGCCCTACGCAGCCCTCACAGCCGACTATTCGTTGTCCTTTTGCTTTTGCGCCGAATGTCCGGCCACCTCGGCCAAGCTTTGGGCATGTTTTTGGTCAGTTTGTGGACCTGCATCTCATGTGCCACAGATTATCAGACCGTCAGATCTCGTCGAGCCATTACGGCTTTTGGTACTTAGCATACGTCATTCGAGATGATTTGAAGTCGCGTGTGCTCAGTGGTCAGCGCAGCGGCAGTCGCGAACAGCGATGGACGGTGTTGAAGATGGCTGGGCATCGTGTGGTAGGCTTCGGTCAACTTTAAAGGCACGCTCATGTTCGCATATTACCCTTGGCGCACGCAGAGCTGTCCAGCCAATGCAGAATAGGTAGTTCACGTGGTTATATATTATACACGTCTTCTATTCCCCTTATCTTGCCGCCAGACTTCCGTCTGGATTTACACTGTGGTCCTTCGACGCTCAAACAGTGTGCGTCTCGATGTCTCATATTCCACAACAACCCCAACTATAAGGCAACTCTTTACTGGATTTACGTTCGTCGTCGACATACGACACGACCGCTGTCCTGAGGCAGGATTTCTGGCGAAATGGCGGCTCGGGGTTGCCGCGGTGTAACCAAGAAGTATCGCTCAATTTCGCTTACGAGGAATGTTTTGCAGGCATACAATTGAAGTCGGCCATGAAAGTCGAAACAGAACACGCCACTTGTACCTCTACGGCGAGGACGGGCTAGAGACCTCAGATCGTCGATTATTTTTCCAAAAGTCAATAGCTTCCACGACATCCTCGCCCTTCTCATCTTCGTAAGCATATATGATCTGCAGCCGGGTCAGCGTATGTCAATTCACAGAGCACAGTGTTGTGTTACCTCGTGTGTGCTACTGTGTAGCATCCTGGTATTCTTGTGGGGCACAATATGAACAGTGCCATTCTCGATGTTGCGCAGTTCGATAAAGTTTGGCTCAAATGCAAGTATAAAAGGATAGCTCAGTGCAAAGTTCTGCGGCGCGCCTTCCCAGTCAATTCGCCACTCGGGGCGTGCTCTCCAGCCGTTGCGATTAACAAAGAAAGAGAATTCCGAGTAGTTCAGCAAGAATTCACCATTCAATCGCTCAATATGTATAGGTCTCACCCCTTCCCTGCGTGCGACAAAATCAAGGGAAGTATCGGCCGCGTCTAGAAGTGACTGTGTCTCAAGAGTCTGTAGCGAGACCACTTCGAATCCCCTGGCGCATGCCACGCAAAGCACAGACTTCAAGAAATGGACAGAAGTAGACTCAGTTGGGATGTAAAATTCCTTGAAAGGCCGAAGCTCGTCATGACCGCCGCTGATGAATTTCCCAAGACCTTTTTGCTTCTTCGCCTTTGTCATTGCGTCATTGGGCTCGAAAACTTTAATGGTGGTGGACAACGCTGTGGACTTCACACAGCAAACAAGATGTCTGGACAGGCAAATGCCTGTCTTGAAAAAACTGCAGTGATTTTGTATCTTCTTCGGTCTCTTTGACAGAGCTGGCTCGTCGGGATTGAGCGCAGAGAGGGAATAAGACTGCAGCGTCTTGTTGGATAGCACCAGGAGTAAATGATATCCCTCCAGCACGTCTATCTGGGTGACGTTTGGCGTATCGAGGACCCTTCTTGGCAGCTGCTTTGATTTGCGGTCCGAAACATATATTCCGTTATCGGTGCCGTATAGCAACTTGCTACCACTGTCTATGTCAGGTCAGTAAAAAGATCACACACTTAATACCTTGTAAAGCTTACCGAAGGGCGTTACGCAGTTCACTTGGTTAGTGCCGCCAAAGAAGCTGCTCGAGATCGTTGCCGCGTTGAAGAAGTCTGCCCGAGCGCGGAGGCGTTGTTGCGCATTATCAATATACTCAAGCCACTTCTTTCTCGCAGCTTGATTTGACGCATACAGTGTCTGTTCGTAGCCTGCCTTTCCCAAATGGCGAAACGTGATAGGCCACCCATCGCCCTTCTTAGTGTCCGACGCCGTCGCGCGAATAGACGGAAGGATACTCGACGATGAGCGTTTTATTGAACCTTGCAGGGGAATAACTTCATCCATTTCTCGTATCGCTAGAAGTTCGAGAGGTATTGGCCTCCTGTACGCCGTTATCTCTTCATTTTTCCCCTTCTGCTTAATACGAACGAGTAACACAGCATGGTCAAAAAGGAAGGCCGTGATCTCAGCTGGATCTGTGGATGACTTTTTGAACTGGCTTTTAAATACTAGTTCGCGTCCTTCTTCCGTCAGTCTCAGATCAACCCGCTCATTTGTTTTGAAGCGCAGTTGCTCATGCAGTCGTCTTAGATTGAAACGGTTCTCAGCCTTGCCAGACTCCGCATTGACTCGGCCAAGCAAGTCTCTGATCATTACGAGCACCTTCGGTATATCGTCCTTATCCGGATTATCGTCTTCTGTATATTTAAGAACGTTCTCGAGCAACAGGGGATAGCGAGCTAGCCGCGTCGTTGGCTTTGTCAGATAGCCATTGAGTTCCAGTTTGCGGGACTCCTTTCTTCTTTCGATCTCGTCGACAAACTTAGAAAAATGTGGGTTCACCGAGCGCTCATTTTCGAAGCCAAATTTACCCTCCAACTGCTTGGAACCATACCATATAAATGGCTCAAACTGTGGTACGAACTCAAGAAAAATATCACCAATATTATGGACGATTGGATCTTTCTGTTGTCTGCCAGTGAGAGACGACGCGAACCTAGAGCTTACGGTATGGATGCTAGGGTGATCGATGATGTTGCTGAAAATCGTCTTGACAACTTTCTCACGACGCTGAGGCGGGATCGGCGACTGCTTCGAGCGCAGAGGCAGGATCCAGAAATCGCGCAAGTACTCGAGATCTTTGACAAAATCTCTCTCCGTATAGCAAATCTCGGATATAACCTCCTGCCTCTTCCTCTCTCTCTCGTCAACAGCATCCGCGACCTCTTTGGGCACCGAATTGATCCATAACTTTTGTTCATCAGTCTGATCAGCCTCGTCATCATGCAGATTAGCTGCGTCGTCCTTGCGAAGTCCGGGATTGATCTTCAAATTCAGCCTAGACACTTGCTCGAGCCTTCGAGGGCATGCAATCGAATAGCAGAGCTGGTCCCGTGTACATGTAGGGGAGTAGCAGTCGGAAAGCAGCACGAAAATGCCGTTGACCGATGATTTCTCTTCCGGCTCATCCATCAGCGTCTCTTTGAACTGATACATCTCAGACTGTGAGTCCCGTAGGCGATGCTCGTAGGTGACATCGTGGAAGAACTTTTGCGCATCTAACGCACGGCCGAGAAGCAAGGCCAAATTACGATCGGTTGTGCGAATAATGTACGACAGAACATCGACGGCTTCCGAGCCACTGAATGCATTTTTATAGGTAAGCTCATTCTTAGTCCGATCCCCAACGTATATTTTTTGTCGAAAACATTCGGCCACACGGCTCAGTAAAGCAGGGTAGACTAGGGGCGGACGTATCTTCGTTGCAGTCTGTGGACGTTCACTCTCGGTCGATTTGCTTCTGGAGGGGCGCTGCACGAGTGTCGCCTGATCAGACTCGGAAGCGGCGGTCGTCGGCGCGATACTAGACGCCATGGACATGGTTCTAAAATGTTCATGTGCACTTGCCGAGGACACCATGCTTGTTGTTCTGACCTGACCATTGGACGCGGTAGCATATGCTCCGGCCTGTGCCTGAAAGCCGTTCGCGGAGGACAGATCGGTCGGAGTTCGACGGTTGGGGATGATGCGGCCGCTCATTGTTTGATGAGCGTCACGGTCTTGTGTATGATACGGGCCAGTCATAGACATGGTGCGATCTTCGTGTCTTTCAGGTACTACCCTACCCTGCGCAGTAGTCTTTGCCGAATAATGCTGCGAATAAGATGCCTGCCTAGATTGGTTTGCGGGGGACGGGTGATAAGCATTCTGGGACTGAGGCTGTGCTTGGGGCCGAGGAGCGGAAACGAGAGATTGTGACCTATATGGATCGCTACCTAGGGCAGCCCCTGGCGGTATCTGATACATCCGGTGTGCCATATGCCTGGCGCCCGCCGCTTGATGCGGCGGGCCACCGCGTGATTCCATCCTTGGAGGCATCGGCCCGGTTGTATTAGCATACGGATATCGACCCGGCGTCGAATGTTGTGCTTGTGGGTACTGTCCGCCAGAAGCAGAGCGCGGGCCATGATAATATCCAGTCGGCGGGTTGTGGTCGGAAATACGGCTGCGAGCCGGTGGGAGATGCCCAGATTCGCCGTAGTAACCCTGTGGGGTTGGCGGTTGTGAAGGGTGCCGAGGAGCATTCTGTGGTCCTCTTCCTCGTTCCACCATCGGTGTTATCGTAGACGACGTCATTGTCTGGGACCTGCCAGGTGGAGGCGCGGCGCCGAATATGTTTGAGAAGGCAGCATCGCGTTGTGAATTGTTACCTGGATAGCCACGAGGCCGGGAAGGGGGCCTGGTGTCGTAAGGATAATCGGCCATTGCGCTCGTAATGGAGTGTATCAGATATCAAGGCAGGAACAGCCAGAAGCTTTCCGTGGCCCAGCTCGCCTGCCGCCGGCTGGGGAGGGTCGGCAAACAGCTAAAGGAAAGTGCCTTTTCCGAGATAGCTTTGCCAGCAGTGCGATGTAGCTTCGATATCTGCCCGTATCTCTTGTCGAAGACTCGAACAGTGGATACGCGGCCTCACTCAAATGGCAAGTCGCGGAACAAATGTTCGGGTAGGGGCTTGGTAGGCTTAAATCGAGCTGTAGCTGTACAGGCTGCTGTGTCGTTTCGTTGGCTATCGGTTTAAAGAACGGCCGTATGAGAAAATACCTGCCGATGACGATCGCATCGATCGCGCGCACAAATAGCGCAGCAGCACAGTCAAGCAAGTGACTGGGCTTTTCCTGCTTTTTGTTTCGAAACGATATATCGATTGATCCGTGCTTTGAGGCACGCAGAACTGGGGAAAATTTTTGGGGGCTTTTCTTGCTTCTTGCCGTGGCATAACAGTCCAAAGTAGAGCTTCGCGCAGAGTGAGCAGTGCCACGCCTTGGATGGCGCAGTCGTTACTTGCGTTTCCAAGACCCGGGGTATTCCTGCGCGGGGGTATCGGATCCCGACTAGAGCACTAGCTAGACATAATCGGCATCGAATTCATATTTCATGACTATTTTCGCTGCTGTGTCAACGCTGCGAAATTGGTTCTGAAGAGGCTCGGCAAGAAGAGGCCAAATTACGTCCAGCGCATCACGTGCTGTGGCTTTTTATGCTCAGGCACACTAGCAGGTAGTGACGACGGTTCGAGCGACCAAAACGCCGGACCCTCTCAACGCCAAATAGCCAGCTTCGTCAGTGCTTTATTTTCCGGTATTTCAATCGAGCATCGCCGGAAATATTACAACACCAGCGGCAGATGGATTCTGAAGTCGCTCCAAAGTTTGCGCCTTTCATAGGCATGGTACGTCGTTGCAATGCATCACAGTGCAGTAATGATAACTGACACAGCGTCCAGGGCGGGATCGCTGCGGCGATGGTGTTCGGATGTATGAGCGACCCTGCCGATGTCAACAGTATACCGAATGAGTGTTTGGCTGAGCTGAATTATCAATAGCCATCGGTGCCGCATATGGGACTGCCAAATCCGGCATCGGCATCGCCGGTGTAGGCACCTTTCGCCCAGATCTCATCATGAAGGTTCGACAGAAACAACAAAATCTTCTCATCACTATAACTCTGGCCCGCTAATGAGATGAAGTGTTTGATTCCCGTCGTGATGTCTGGCATCATCGCCGTCTACTCCCTCGTTATCTCGGTTCTCATTGCTGAAGACCTAACGCCGCCTTCCGTGGGAAGCTATAGTTTGTTTGCGTGAGGAACCGTCGCTCGTTGAACGGCCTAAACATTGGGCACACTCATGACTAAACTAATTCTATCGCAGAGGTTTTCTTCATCTCGGATGCGGCATAGCTGTTGGAATGACGGGCTTAGCTGCCGGATATTGCATTGGAGTAGTTGGAGAAGCTGGGGTCCGCGCTTACATGGAGCAGTCGAGAGTATTTGTCGGCATGGTTTTGATATTGATTTTTGGAGAAGTTCTTGGGCTCTATGGGTATTTATGTTCATGATCCGATGCAACTCTAGCTAACTTGGCTTGCAGGCTCATTGTTGCACTACTGCTCAACACTCAAAGCAAGGCTTAGCCTAAATACAGACCAACGAATAGTCGACACGGTGGCAGTGCTCTGGAAATTCTTCGTCTTTTGTTCATAGCCAGATTCCGGCAGTTTGTACTATGCTATCTCTTTGCTGGCGTTGGGGGCGGAATTGCCGGTAATTATTTACATGCTATTGATTACTGGCTCCTCAACTTGTCTGTGGTCGTGAGAACAAGATATCGCAAGCTTCATTCGCGTAGAAACTACGAGTTTCCCTTGTCTTGTGCTTCCCCTTCGACAGCCCGAAATTGGGCGGCTTGCAGTGGCCAGCAGTGGCCTCCTGACACAGATCTGCCCCCTTCTCGACAGTCTGCCGGATACCAGTTTGACAACCTGTAAGTGCACTAAAAGTAACAGCCTCGCAGCTCTGCCATCCAGACAGCTTCAGAAAACCAACCACCCTCCCTCCTGCTCTCCTTGCACATATACGATTACGAAGAGAATATATGCTGGCCAGCGCGACGAGAAAGCCGCCTTCGTTGCAAAGACTCAGCCTCCCCGCGGATCCTCGTCCAGCTACGTTCCCGCTCTTCCCATCCTTTCATTTGGGCTAAAAAGTAGGGTTAGCGAAGCTGGCCGCGCAAGCCTGCAGGGTAGGACATGACATGTAACTAACCGATGAGCCAGTCCCAGTGTCGTTCTTCTTGCTGGAGGCTGGTACTCGATCTTTCTTTCTGCAGTCTTTCTCTTCTGGCTTCAGCCGCGGCTTGCTCTCCTACCAGGTAAGGGTCCTCTAACGGTCGAAACGATTCTTCATTTGCTGCGTTATACTCCTCGAGCATCCGGCTTACCGTCCTTTGACTTTGACGAGGCGAGTGATCAAGTGATTGATATCTCCCATCCACTACGCGACGCTCAGCAACCTTCTGATAATGTCTCGCCGTCGGCGTATTTGCAGCAGACCATATTGGAAAGGCATATGGCTGTCGGTGTCTGGACGGGGGCAATGGCGGCACAGGCGGCAATCCACTAATTTCCGGTCGAGTTGCATGGCCTTGCCTCGATGTCATCAGGCTGGCTTCTCCCGGGGGAGTAGCCTGGGATTGTCTAGTCGGGGCAGTGGGAGCATATCCTGGCGCGACGTCGGAGTTTGTCACTGTAGAGTGGTACGATGGTGCATCAGACACTATTGGATGTCAGCATTCATTTTCAAACCCGGCCGCATTTCTCGCGATTTCTTTTTGAGGCTAGTATCACTATGGTATTATACAACATGCAGTCGAACTTACCGTAGGACGGTGCCGCCGATCGTATTGAGGCGGTTTCGAGGTCCGCACTGTTGAATCTGATTGTCGAGTCCGCAGAAACCATCTCGACTTATGTGCTTCTCTTGTCAACTAGGGCATGCGAGGGCCACGAGCGACGGCGCAGAATCTTGTTCTTGTCGGCCTCTTTATAACTGTGCGTTCAGCTTATTGCTTTTTTCCCTGGTGATTAGGCCGAGGCTGGTGGAATACTGTACGCTGCATAGGTTGGGCATACTGTAAATTACTCTGGCCCCGCGCCAGCCTGTGGGACTTTTGCAGTTTCGGGCTGCATGTTCACATGGCACGCGGTAGGCCCTAGTGCCCAGTCGATGGCTCGCTGGACAACTTCGAGTTCCCAATCCCTAGTTCTGCCCGATACCTTGGGGTAGACACGCGGCCCGCCGCCTCGCAGGAGTAGCTAGTACCCTCTAAGGCAACGATGTCCTAATAAGCCGCTAATTGGACAGTTTGGCTGTTGTGTGTGTGTATATTGCATGTTTATGCTTGTCATTGTGCTCCTCTATCGCATAGTACATAGGCTCTCCGGTCTCCTTCTCTGCCTTTTTCGCCGCGCAGCATTATAACTTTGCTTCCTGTAGTTTCTCCATCTATGCATGTATTATGGGAATTCTGTACGACTACCACTCGGTGCGGGGAACGGCGGGGTCTCTGATAGCTCGTGTCTGTGGGGTCGTGGACTCGTGGCTCTCGATCTCGGTGGCGTCTTTCTTGTGGCAATATGTGTCCATCCGTGTTGCGTATGGTCTTGTCTTGAATCCACATTGGTATCAAAATGCCGCCCGTATAACTAATTTGTGGCTTTATATTATGTCTTTCTCCTATGTATCTACCTTGCTCACATTCCTTCCTCAATAACTTAAAAAATTGGGTATCTAATACGTGGGGGATCTCACCACGGCTGTAAATACTCACTAGCACGTCGACTTTCTGTGATTTCGTTGATGATGACACGGGGGTGCTACACTTAAAAATGTGTACAAAAAACCCCACTAGTTATGCTGCGCCCACGCCAAAACAATCATAACTGTGGGCACGTGAAAATTCACATTGTTCCAGCAACAGCAAACATGCCAATGTATGTCCAGAAGAAGAGCATTGGCTATATAGGGTAGTCACAGTACGTAGAACGCACGCGCTCTAGGCTAGATAATTGTTTACATGCCCGCATACCTGGAAGGTGCTAAGTTAGTGACTAACATAACTTGTTGGTAGTACCTATGTTAAGCAAATTAAGGTTATAAGCAAATTTATATTAATTAAGCCTATATACATATATGTGTGTCTAAGAGCCTACCTTCTATAGTAGATAAGTTCTAGATTATACTTTTAGTGCTATATAAATCTTTACTAAAAGAAAAAAAAACTATAAAGAATTACTATCTAATTTATATTCTATTTAATATATCTTTATAGCTTTATTAAATAAAGCTAGTAAACCTTATTATAATATTATTTTCTAATAGTTTTAAGTAAAATAAGTATATAATTTAGAAATTAAATCCTAGACTTTATAAAAAAATAAAGTTAATTATTTATATTTATAATAGACTAGCCTTAGACATATGCAAATAGGCGTTATAATTGTTATTAAACACTATAGTAAGAAGTAAAAAATAAAAAAAGGTTAGACTTATAAGGTTTTATATATAAAAGGCTTAGTCATATAACTAGCCTAAGCCGGTCTAGCTTAGGCTAGCTTGCCCCTACTTTTCTATAGTATAGAGCTAGGCCTATAAGCTTAACTCTATTATAATATTAAATTTTTTAGCCTTGGCTTAAAAGATTAATATAAATAAAGCCTATCTAGCTATATATTTAATACTATATATTATTACCCTAAGTACTAGTATAAAGTAAAGTATAATAGTAGCTTATTTTAAATTATAAAATAGTCTATTTCTTAAACAGTAAGTTAGGTAAATATAAGTAGGCTTAATACTTAAAAAGTTAGTTTATTATAGTATATAGTAAGTACTATTAAGAAGTTATTCCTAATAGTAAAACTATTACTTAGATTAATTAGTAAGGATCTAAACTATCTAGCTATTAAAAATATTATTATTTATATACTTATCTATCCTTTTATTATAATTTAAAATTATCTTACTTATTAGTAATTATAATAAGTACTACTTTTTATACTTATATATAATCTTTATAAGTATATTATATAACTATTAGATTATATTACTATTTATTATTTACTTAGCTGTTTCTTTAGGTTACTTAGTATTACTATTTTTTATTATTTATAATATAATTTTTTTTTATTAATCTTACTTTTAAGACTTTATTATTTTTTATAGGTCTTATTTTTAAATTTTTTATATTATTCTTTCTAATAGTATATCTAAGTATATATAGAAATTATATAGTTATACTTTTTTTAATTATTATATAACTTTAAAGTATCTTTATTTTACTTAATATATTAAACTTTATAATATTAATTCTTTTAATAAAATTATACTTTATATATTATATTATTATAAATATATTTACTATACTATAATTAGTAAATCTATTAATTATTATTATAAGTATATCTTTAAAGGCTATTTTTATAATAGTATATTTATTAGTTTTTCTTTAGAGTATATCTCTACTACTCTAAATAAAGTAAAAACCTAGAAGTACTAGGCTAAGAATGCCTTAGCTAATATCTAAGAAAAGGCTCTTTAGGCCTACTATAATACTATAAAAGCTTTAAGTTATCTTATTTATCTTTATAAATAAAAAAAGCTTTTTTATTCTAAGGAAAAAGAGCCTTTAAAATATAGTATAATAGAGTTAAACTAAGAAAATAAGCTAAAGAATTATTTTACTTTTAGTCTACTTATTTCTAAATTAAATGTAGTAATAAATATTTAAGAAGCTAGAATCTTTAGTATAATAGACTAAAATTAGATTTTATTTAATAGAACTATTTAATTATTATTTGTTAATTTTAAAAGGTTTTAATTAGTTTTTATATTTTTTCTAATCTTAAATATCTTTTTTATTTAATAAGATAATAAAAGTTTTTAATATTTCTTTATACATTAATAATCTTTTTTACCTTATACTTATTTATATTTTTATTATAATTTTTATAATAAGTATAGTACTATCTAGTGTTTTTTTTAATAATAAAATATAAAATATAATATATATTTTTATTTTTTTTTAATAGTAATAGTTTATAGTTAAGATTTAATAGTTTTTATTTAATAATAAATAGTCTTATTTTTTAATAGTTAAGTTTATTACTAGGTTATTTTATTTAATTTAATAAGAAAATCTATTTTTTTATTAGTATTTTTATATATCTATAATAGTTTTTATATATATTATAGCTATTAGTATATATATAATTTATACTATATATATTTTAATTAAAAAGTTAAACCTATAGTTTATTCTAAATAGTAATATTTTTATATTTTTATTTTCTAAGCTATTATAAGCCTAGTATATTAAATATAGGTTTCTATCTAATTATTTAACTAATAGTTAATATAGCTTTATAGGTATTATTTAAGTATCTAGTTTAGGATTTATATTTACTTATTTATTTATAAATAAAATACTATAGATAAATTATAATTAATTTTTATACTTTCTAGAGGATTTTTTAGAAATTTAATATAAACAGTTTATTATAATCTAATATTAGTTTTATTAATAGACTATATTAAGTAATAAATATTTTAAAAACTATATATACTAGGTCCTTAGTATTACTAAATTCTATATAAAGAATATAGTAAGTATATTTTATAAGTTTATTAATAATAACTAGGATACTATTATAGCTAACTTTTATTATTAGTTCTTACTAACTTTTATTATTAGTTCTTTAGACTTTAGTAGTTTAATAATAAAGTCTATAGTTACTATTTACTATACTTTTTTAGGTAGTAATATTAGTTATAATTTACTATATAGTATATATTATTTTAATTTAAAATTAACCTCTATAGCTAAAATTATGTTTTTAGTCGCTATATCTATATAAGTAAAATAAAATTAATTTTAAAGTAAAGAATAGAAAGGTAACTTAAGCTTTAGATATAGCATAATGCTAGACCGACTCTAGGATAGGGCGGCGGTAGGCGTATAGCCAACTAGCGCCTAGTTAAAAGAAGCTTAACTATTAATATCGTCCCTTTCCTAACATAAGACCCTTAATACGCCTAGCCTAGCTCTAGACTACTAACGCACTAAAAACCTAATAAAAACCCTAATTAGAAAGATTCTATATTATATATATTATAATAAATATAATAAAGTATTATCTTTAATCTATACTTTTATAGAGCACCCTCCTTCTTAGCCTATCCTTAACCTAGCCCTAATCCCCTTTTATACTACTATTATTAAAATTATCTAAGTAACTATTACTAAACTATCCCCCCTCTATAATCTCCTATAAGCTTCTAGGCGTAGGTTATAGTATAAACCTAGAGTGCCTTTATAGTAAAACTAGTCTTTACCTAATATAATTATAAACTTATTATATTAATATATAACTACTAACTAAAAATATAACCCTAAACCTTATAAGAAATAGTAGTTATAGTTTAAGCAGCCTTTTATAATAAGGATATTATAGTTATATACTAGCTCCTATTTAAAGATATAGCCCTAACTTTCTTTTTATCTACTAAATAATATATATAGGCCTAGTAATAGATTCTAAATGCCTTTAGACTAGGCGCGACCTTATCTTACTATATCTACTCTATAGTTATAAAAGGAATCCCCTAGGCCTCTATCCCCTAAGATCTTACCTCCTTTATAGTAACGCTAAGTATTAGAAATTAAATAATAATAGCTATAGCGCGCTTAATATAGCCTTAGAGTAAATATACTATAAAAGTGTTAATAATTATTAGCACCTATAGTATAAAAGTAGTAAATAACCTCTACCTCTAAGGTATCTTCTTTAACTTATAGTGTTTTCTATATAAACCTTATATAGATACTATCTAGCCTTAGTAATACTATTAATATTATGCTTTTAGCTATATTGCCTATTACTACTAAACTATTATAAAATATAAATAATATATAGCCTTAGCCTACCTTTAACCTAAAGACTACCTAGCTATTAATAGCCCTAGAAAGATAAAATATTTAAACTATAATAGACTATACTCTACCTAGTCCTAGGACTACCCTAATATAGCCTACTACTAATAGTAGGTATAAGAATTATACTACTATAGACCTCTATATTTCTAGATATATAGAACCTAAAGACCTTATATAGGAGCCGCCCTCTATTATACCTATAGCCTTAACTTTATACTAGGTTTACTATAGAAGTAAGGATAAGACGCCTTATATCTATATAGCCGCCCTCTAGGGCGACCCTAAGGCTTACTTAGCTGCCTTAGCTCTACTATCTATAGCGCCTTACTAGCCTAATAACTTATTATAATAATACTACCCTTTCCTCTCCCTCTCCTCCTAAGGCTAACTAGCCCTACGCTATCTTTAAGCCGCCCCTAGACTACTAATAACACCTTTATATCTTCCCTAAATAAGGATACTATTATAGAATGTCTATAAATATAGATCTAATATCTTACTTATACTATACTATAGTAAAGAACCTAATATTATCGCTCTCTAAGAAACTCCCCTAGACTATCCTCTATCTTACTTTATATTATCTCTATACTAGGTCCTTTAGGACTTAAGCTATATCGCTATTTATATATATAAATAATATAACCTAAGGTTAAAGTTAGCCTACTCCTACCTTAACTATTATTATATTACCTTTTTATACCTCTAAGTCTATATCCTATACCTTTACTCTTCTCTAAAGGTAGACCTAAGCTAAACCCTTAATAATATATAGCTAGGCCTAGGCCTAAGGCGACCCTTTATAATTATTAGTAATTTTAACCTCTATTATCTCTTTTAGTACTACTATAGCTATACTTCCTAATATACTAAACCTATCTTATAGGTACTAGACTAGCTCTAGGTCGACCTTATTACGCTCCTAGGCATAGTCACTTAGAACCGCTAATAATAGATAAGTATAATTAACTTTATCTAGGCTTCCCTACCCCTTTATACCTCTTATAACTACCTACCTAGCCTCTTTATAGGATCTAACTATAATCTATAATTTACTACCCTTTACGCCTTTATATAACCCTAGGAGAACCCCCTCTAATAATAATAGAATAAAGTAGACTAAATAGTAGTATATAAGGCGGCCTTATCCTAGCTCTAACCTATAGCTATATTACATCTTATCTCTCTAACCTAGATTAACTATACTATAGATGTTCTTTATATAATACTTAAGGAGATTATAATAAAGATAATCCTTATATTATCCTTATACTATACCTAAGCTATAGACTAGTAGTCTTTAATAGTAAACTAGGCCGCCTAAGATATAAAATAACTATAGTAAATATATTAGGCACTGTTTAGGGCCCTTAGTTCTCTTAACTCTAATATTAAAAGATACTATATATTTATCTAAACTAACGCTAGATAAGCCTCTACTCTTAGCTAAGTAAACAACTAGTAGGATAGTATTATGTCTAAAATAACTATAGTCTAGTTAGAAATAAAAGGTTATTAATTATTATCTCTCCTCTAAAGTTCCTTATAGACTGTTTTTTCTAACTACTAGGGCGTTAGAAATAACGCCTATTATAATTTATAATAAGTGCCCCCCCTTTAAATAAAAATAGTAATGTCTATATTACGAAATCTTAAACGTATAGTAAAAATTAGCCCTATATTTAAAAATTATAAAAGTATAATAAAATTAAGGAAAAAAAAATTATAAGTAAAATATTATAAAACTAATAGATCTAATCTATAAATATAGGCCATTATATAGTAAATTTTAGTGCTTCTAGTGCTAGAATTAGAGGAATAAAAAATTAAAATAGCTAGTGCTTTATAATAGGAAATAAATAGAAACTAATAATTATAGGCTATAATATAGTAGGCGCGGCTATAGAATAGGAGATATTAGATATTAAATAGGTTATCTTTTAAAGGAGTAGGCTTTTTAGTTCTTCTTAGCGACGGCTTAGGTTTTTTATTTAGTCCTAGCGCTAAATTTATCTTTTCTTCTATATAGTTATGTTTAAGTAAGGGCTTAGTGTCTAGCGTAGGCGCCCTTATCTAGGTTATAGGCTTATTAGTCTTACTCTTTTTACTATCCTTAAGCTTTATAACTACTATATTAATATTATTAAGTTAGGCGAGAATTTTATTAATATTAGCGTGTATTTTATTTATAGCCTAAATATATAAGTTATATGCTTCTACCTAAGCCTTATCTTCTATGTCTATTTTAGCTTTAAGGCTAATAAATTTTAATATATACTTATTAAAATAGTCCTTAAGTAATCGCTTACCCTCTTATAAATCTATAATTAACTATACTACTTTTTAGCCCTATTTATAAATTTTATCGATCTACTTATTTACTTTCTTAACCTTACTAAGTGTATTAGTAGCGATTATAAGCACACTATAATTATAAGTAGAAGTAAAGATATTACTAGAATACCTACTTCTAGTAGGCTATTAAATAAGGATTTTATAAAGGTTAGTGCGCTATATATTAGATAATACACTAGTAACTAAGCTATTTAGAACTAACAAAGGGCTTATAAATTTTAACGCTAGGACCTATGCTTTTATTAGGAGAAGGGCTTTAAAATGCTTATAATTATTACGTTTTAAGGTATAACTACTATTAAGGTAGGCTTTTTAGGCCTAGGCGATGCTATCTTTAACATAGCGAGCTAGATTAGTGCTAGTAATATTCTTAATATTATTAATATATTAGCTTTTTTTATTTTTATCCTTTATAGAGAAAATGTCTTTAATAGTAGCTATTATAGTATTAATCTTATTAGTAACCTCCTTTAGATGCTTTTTTATTACGTTAAAGGTGTTAAAACTAGCTAAATAGTACTACTATTAGAGATTATAAATCGCTTTATTATAAGTCTAGGGCTTACCGCCTTTTAGCTAGGTAAGATTTCTAATATATAGCTTACTATAGTCCTATATAGGCTTATTAAAAGTGACTTTTATAGATATATAGTTATTACCTAAAAACATAGGGTATTTCTAGTTAAGCACTAATAGAAAACTATATTTTTATATATTAGTAGTAAGAACTAAGGCTATGTCCTAGCTACTAGGAAAGATCTTACCTAATAGCTTAGGGTGCTTACCCTCTATTTTACCTTTACTAACTCTTATAGGTTGTTTGCCTAAGCAGCGGCGTTTTTTAACGATAGGGCCTATAGTAACTTTATCTTTACTATTAGATTTATTACTTTTATCATTATCTATAGTAGTAGTATTATTAGTCTCCTTATTATCTTTAGCGTTTCCCTTTTTTCCTTTATTATTATTATTATTATTATTATTATTATTATTATCGCCTAGGGTGCCTAATTAGGAGGGATTATTATTATTTTCCTTATTATTAAAGATATTTTTAATTTTATTATCTATAGCTTTACCACTAAGAATTCTACCTATAGTAGTATTATATCTACTAGATATAGCTAGGTTCTAGCTAGCCTCTATACTAGTAATAGTATTAGTTAGTATAATATTATAAGGATCTATAGTGTTAGTGTTAGAAGCTATAGCTATAGCGTTAGTCTCTATGTTTATCTTTATAACTTTTTACTATTCTAATTCTAGTAACTCTTAGTACTACTATTCCCTTTCCTCCTCTCTAGCGTAATATCCTATTAATAGGGCTTCCTACTATTTATTAAAGTTAGTCTTAGGTCTATTAGGGTCGATAGTCCTAGCGGCTACTTTAATAAAGGGGTCGTTAGGGTTAATAGGTTAAAGTAGATACTTATCCTAATTTACCTTCTTTTAGAATATTATAGATTTTTCTTTACTAGATTTAACGCTAGGCACGTTAAATATAATAGTGTATTATTTATTTTTATTATTAGCGGCTTCCTTAGGTTTAGCGTAGTTATTAAGCGTCGACTATATAAGGCGGTTAAGCATAATAGCGCTATTACTAAATTTTAGGTTAGTAAGTAATCTAACGAATTAGCTAATAATAGAATTATCGTCTATATAATCGTTTTTAATATAGCTATAGCTATTTATAGTAGTAATATAGCTAGCGATTTTAATAGCTAGGTAGATAGAACTAGTAATATAAGGCGAAATATAATAAATTAACTTAGTCTAATAATAAAAAATAAAGGATAGGATAATAGGGATAAAAATAATATAGCGTAGCGTAAATTCTAACGGTCGCGTAGAGGAGTAGTAGAAGGGATAATATAAAAGGTAAAAAGATAGGCGTAGGAAGGAGCTATTAGGTAGGGAAGAAGTAAGAAGTCTATAGTTAAAGCTAGTAAGAATAAGTTATATAAAGGGTAATATTAATATAAAGTGACTTTAAATAATAGGTAAAATAGATAATTATAAGATAATAATATAGTAAAGAATATAGAGGATAACGCTAGTGTTAATAGTGCTTATTTAAGCTCTATATAGGCTAATTCTAATAGGGAAGGTTATGCTTAAGTAGATATTTATAAAGCATTTCTTTAGCGCCGTCTTTAAGCTTAGATTAGTAAATCTATAAGTTGTCTTTATCTAGGAAACTATAATAGGTAGTTAGCTATACTTACTAATTTTAGATTTACTTTATTTAAGTCTATTATAGTAAGAGATATATAGGTAATAATGTTCTTTATAGCGCTATAGTCAGTAATAATGTTTATTAGTTACCTATTTAATTAAATTATATATTATAGTTTCTACACTGCTTATCCTAATGCTATAACCTCTACTTCTATTAATATATACGCTTATTTAACGCTTAAGGTTAGTCGTAAGAGGAAGAGGATTAGTCGTATTTAATATAGTAGGATTAATTAGCCTAGGATACTCTAACTATCCTATTTAATATAAAGTTAGAATATAAAGAGGCTAAAACCTTATTTATATATATTAATTTTAATAAATAGAGGATGATTAGGATTATAGTGCTAGAGGAAAAATTATATTAATAGGAAAGATTAGAGTTTTTTAAACGCTACTACTTCTAATTCTATTAGTTTAAATATAACTTTTTATATTTTTATCTTTTAGATAGGTTTTAATAGTCTAGTAATCTTAGCGCCTATATCGCAAAGCTACTTAAGAAGCGCTGTTTTTACGCTTAGAGCGGTTTAAGTAACGCTATATACTATAGTATGCCTAAGCGAATAAATCCTACTATACTAATAAAAGTTTTTAGCTCTAATAGGTTCGTTAGTATTACTATTTTAGTAAATATAATAAGGCGTTTATTAGTATTTTAGATACTATCGCTATTTATAATAAAGCTAAGTAATTATACTAATAGGAAGCTAATAAACGATTTCTCTAAGGAGATATATAGCTATTTTTCTTACGCCTAGGTAAGGAATATATATAAGTGCTTAATATATTCTTCTTATATAGTAGATAAGATAAGGATATTATTAATAAATATATAGATAAAAGGGCAGTCCTAGAATAGGTTGTCTATATAGTGTTATATATATAGTAGTGCATTTTAGAATCCTATAAGTATAACGTTAAAAACTTTAAGGCTATGTTTAGAAATTATAACTATACGGTTTTAATAAGGAGGGTAGATATTAAATTAGAAATAAAAGCTTTTACTATTAAACATTAAGTAATACTTATTACTATAAACACTAGAAATTACATTGCCCTAGTTTAGTAAAGGATATATATTAAGGATCGTTATTATATTAAGTAGGCGTAGGTCTACTATTATATGGCTTTTTTTAATGCTATTAGCTATTTACTAAACTATAAATACTAGACATATAATAGACATAGGGTTAAGCATTAGATTAAGCTTACTAGTTTTATAGAGGCGATTATAATATTTATTAAGTATAGTGCGATCTTTAAGTCTAAGAGGGTATAGGCAAATCGCCTATTTATAAGTTTACTATCCTTTAACTAGATTAATATATATTTTCTTACTATTATCTATTAGAATAAGGCCCTAGTCGTAATAAATATTATATTACTTAGTTACTTACTTTAATATATTAGTAAAATTAGGCTTAGCGTTTAATATCTTAACGCTAAAGTAGTTAGTAATAACTAGGACTATCTCTAGTTAGGAAATACTATAATTAGGTATTCCTATGTCTATATTAAGCATATCTATTAATAAGGGCGTGTCTTCTCTTAGTATATAGGGTTATGCCTATATTATTAGTTTATCTAGGAAAGAAGTGATTTAGTATGCGTATTCTATGCCTATATGTAGCTAGAGTTAACTAAGGCGCTAGTTTTTTTAAATATATAGTGGTTTCTTTAACTAGTTATAGACTATAAGCATTTCTAGGGTGTGACTATTAATAGTAGCGTCTAGTATACTATTAACTTTAGAGAGAAAGTGCACTAATATACTCGCCTCTAGTAACATTATAGTAGTTCTATCTAACTATATTATTATAAGTAGCCGCTACTGCCTAGGATAAATTATATAGTCGACCCTTAACTTTACTATATATGCTTAATCTTACTAGATTAGTTAGAATATATAGGCGCATAACTTAGCGTTTTAAGTGCTATATATAGTAACTCTTTCCTTAATATAGTTTATTTATACTCTATATTTATATAGGAATAAGTTACCTAAAAGGAGCTTTAGGCTAAGGCCGTTAATTATATTAGCGCTAACTATAAAATATATAATAATGTCCTTTATAGGTAGTCTTCCTTTAGCGTAGAAGTTAAATATAGCGCGCTCTATAACCTTAACGGACGACTTTACTCTTTAGACTAGTTTTACTAGCTATAGTTTAAAATAAATATTTAAACTATTTACCTAGAGCTATATTTTATTAATAAGAGAGGTAGAAGCACTACTATCTAAGTAAATATTAAATGCCTTTTTATTAATAGTGAATTTAATTAGGAGGCGTATATAGGTTAGGTAATAGCGTTCCTAGAGGGCTTCTATATTAGGTCTTAGGATGGCTTTAACTACCTTAGCTAATTCTACTACTAGTTTTGACGCTATAGTAAGAAGAAAAGCTATATCTATATAATTATCGCTAGCGGTCTAATCGTTAAAATAGTTAGTATGCCTATTATCGCTATTAGATTCTATATCTTTAATTAGGGCGTATCTATATTGCTTAAGGCTCTTAATTTTAGTAGAGACGTTGTCTTTATTAGACTATATTATATAGATTTTCTTCTATAAGCGTGTCTACTTTAGCTATTACTTTAGGAAGCTTTACTATCTATTAGCTTTGTTAAATCGCTAATTCTAGCGTTTCTTATATAGCTTAAGGAATAGTTTGCTATAATTAGATCGGTCTAGCTATAGGGCTAGGCTTAATTAGCAGGCCTATCCTTTTATATGTTTATTTTAATAGAAGTAGTAGTTGCGCTAATAGTTCTAGCTGTTTTATTAAGATTAATTAACTTAATATCTATTATGCGCGCTACTATTTATAGCCTAGTACTACCTCTAGGGGCGGTACTTCTACTAGAATTAGCGTCTATCTTAGTACGTATTAGTCTAATTAATATTACTATTACTATTACTTATACTATTTATATAATATCCTTAGGATAGTAATAAGCGATGTCTATATAGTTAGGTTTATCTATTATACTATTTATAAAGTATATTTTATTAGAGGTCGATTTTATTTAAAATGCCTAAGATAGCTATATTTCTATTAGGCCGCTTATAGGCTATACATAGGATAGGCGGTAATTTCTACTAGAATTATTAGATAATTATAAGTAATGATTAGTCGCCTAGCGCTTCTATGTATTCTTTAAATTCTACGAAAATAATATCTAAGGATCGTTTTTTTCTAAGCACGTTAAGTATATATATATTATTTACTATCTATGCTTAGGCGTCTATATAGTAGATACTAAACTTATCCTATAAAGCGGCGAAAAATACTATTTTATTCTAAAGAAGATAAGTTTACTCTATTAGATCTACTTAAGAATTCTACTAGAGCTAGGCATTACCTTATAATAATTACTATAGGTAATATTAGATTTAGCTAATATAAGTAAGGCTATAGGTAATAACTATCTAGACTTAGCTTTACTATATAGATAGTATATAGACGACTAGGTATTTTTCGCCTATACTAATATCGTCCTTACTAGTTTTACTAGCTAGGGCGTTAAGCTAGTAATAACTAATTAATTAGAGATTAAAAGGTATTAGTTATATTACTAGGTTTATTACTTTATTACGTGCTACTAGCGATATTAGCGTTAGGGACGTGCTATTAAGCAAGACACACTCTAAATACTATAATATTTCGTTTACCTAAGCAGTAAGGCCGCCTATTTACGCTTTTAGCTTACTAATAGTGTTATAAATTAGATTATTTACGCTCTTAGTGTCCTTATCGTATAAGAGGCCTTATTTACGTCTAGCCTTTAATAGGGTATAGATAAGGGTTATATTATCGCTAATATCGCTAGAGTTAATAGTTTAAGTGCTTAGAGATTATAGGTGGTTCTTAGTAAAGGTACTATTAGTATAGATATAATTACTAAGATTATAGAGGTCCTTAAGGTTTAATTCGCTAAAAAAGCTATATACTAACTATAATGCTTTATTATTATAGATAAATACATTATATATGTTTTAGAGGAAGTTAAGATTTACTCTAGGCTTAGCGTTTTTATCTATTATTAAAGAGAGAGAGTCTATAATATTATTTAGTATTAGGGTTAGCACTATAATTATTAAAAAATTTTATATAGTTATAAGATTAGAAGTAGTAATTACTACTATATATTAGGTACTATTTAGGGCCCTTAGTTCTCCTAACTCTATTATTAAAAAATACTATATACTTATCTAAACTAACGCTAGATAAGCCTCTATTCTTAGCTAAGTAAATAACTAGTAGGATAGTATTATATCTAAAATAACTATAGTCTAGTTAGAAATAAAAGGTTATTAATTATTATCTCTCCTCTAAAGTTCCTTATAGACTGTTTTTCCTAACTAGTAGGGCGTTAGAAATAACGCCTATTATAACATATAATAAAATAGCTTAGAGGTCTAGCTTACTAAAGGACTAGTAGGCTATATCTACTATAACTAAACACTAGGCCTAGGTTATCTATAAGGTAAAGCGGCTAGTCTAGTACTAACACCTAGAAACTCTATCTAATAATCTTATAAGCCTATAGCGATAAAACCACTAGGTAAGGTAAGTATAGGGCTTTATCCTTACTATGTTATTAGACCTTATCTACCCTAACTCTACTATGCCTACTATCTATTATAGAGAGAAAGCTAAAGTCCTTATAGAAAAGTTTTTCCCTACGCCCCTAATTAGCCTCTAACTAGCACCTAGCTAGACCTAGCTATAGCTTAACTAGTCCCTAAATAATCTACTCTAACTAATCCTCTAGGAGGAAATATAATCTATACTTAACTAATACTAGGCATAGAACACTCTAGGCCCTAATAGAGTCCTATATAGCTTTTTATAAATACTCCTCTCTACCTTCTATAGACCCCTTATAATAATCTTCTTAGTATATCTCGCCTCTAGGTACTTCCTAAGATATTACTAGGCTAGCCTTACTATAATAATCTAGAAACTAAATAAGACTATAGAAGAGCTTTACTTAGCTAAGGGGTAGCGCCTTATTACCTTCTTTAATATAATTAGTAAGCTCTTTAAAAAGATTATTACTAACTATATTACTTCTAAGGTAGAGACGCACTAGCTCCTACCTAAAGGATAAATAAGGAATAGATAGAACCGTTCTATAGACACTACTATTACTATAGTTCTTAAGGTTATAAATATAATATAGGCCTAATAAGGGGCTATATTAGCTATATAACTAGATATAGATAGGGCCTTTAATAACACTAAACACCTATGCCTACTAGAAATCCTAGACCTAGAGCTAGGCTTCTTTACTATATTTATCTTCTTTATTAAATTATATCTTATTAATTATACGACCTAGATCTAGGTTAATAGCGACCTAGCCTTAACTCTTTAAATTAAACATAGGGTGCTATAGGGCTCCCCCCTCTCTTCTATCCTTTTTATTCTTTTTACTATATCTTTATACTATGCCCTTACCTTAACCCTAGGTATTCTCTCTATTAGGTTTATAGACAATATAACCGCCCTAAGTATAGCTCTAATAACTAAATAAGCTTATAGCTAGCTATATAGCGCCTAGGAGATCTATAAGAAATAGTCTACCTAGAACTATTTATCCTTCTTAGCTTAAAAATTAATACTAATTAACTTTATCTAACGCCTTAGCCCTAATATATACCTACTATATCTTTATAATATAACCTTCTTACCTATAAAGGCTAAATAGTTCCTTAGCATCTAGCTTACCCCTTGCCTAGGATAAAACGCTTATATTAAAAAGATTAAATATTAAGAGCTACTACCTAATAGGCCTTTATATAGTCTATAGGAAAATCATAAGGACCCTATATTAGGGCCGCTATTAGCCTTTATAAAATAGCTATCTACCTATAGCTTACCTTTAGCCTAACCCTCTAGTACTATACTAATAATAGAGCGTAAGGCCTAGTATAGGCCCTAGCTAAGATCTAAATATACTACCTATAGACTAGCCTTAGTGTCTTTAAAGCTATACTAAGCTACTACCTAGAAGTTAAAGCTAGCACCTCTCTTTTATATATATATTATACTCTTAGGAAAGCCTACTAGCTCGCCCTATAGAAGTCTAATAGGAGTGCAGTATAGCTCTAAGCCGCCTATATATAGGTATCCTAGTCCCTCCTTTTTACCTAATAACGCTTCTAAAAACTTAAATCCCCCCCTTACTTACCTACCTCTACTAAGGAATACCTAGCTTCTTTAGAATAAGGATAATATAAACCTATATTAAAGCCGCCTAGTAGCTCTATACTAAGTAGTATATATACTAAAAAGATATTAAGACCTACTAATAAGCATAAAATAGATACTAATATATCCTCTTTATATATTGCCTACTATAGACCTATACTACCTCTATATAGTAGGTTCTATTTATAGCGCCTAGATATATTAGGTTCCTCTTTATCTAGCTCTATACTAAGAAGATTAAATTAAATAGTTTCCTCTAGGACTAATAGGTACCTAGGGTAGGTTTAGACTACTATAAGTATAATACTAATAGAGAAGATATTTTCTATATCCTATTATCCTACCTATACTAGCCCCTACCTAGCCCTAGACCGCCCCTTTTCTAGGATAAGCATAATATAGCTCTAGTATTAGATACTACCCTTAGTCCTATACTTATAGCTAAACTACTATAGATATAGCGCCTATAATACCTCTATAATGCCTAGCTTCTCTACCTTGTCCTAGTATAGCCCTAGACATCCCCTAGGTTAGGCCTACCTTAGCCTTAGTCTATAATTTAATATAATACTTATAGTTAAAATTATTAATTCTCTAGTCTAGGAATTACTATAAACCTATAGTGTACCTAGCCCTTCCCTAGCCTATTCTTACTTTTAAAATCTTAAAGTAAATAAAATCTAATATCTAGGCTATGCCTATCCTATCCTTTAATTTAAGCTATACTAGCCCTAGCCTTAGCGTTCTCTAGACCTACTTTAGGCTTAGTTTTAGCCTAGGCCTTAGCTAGACCTAGACCGCCCCTACCCTACTCCTTATCTACCTTCTTATCCTTAGAGTCTAGAAAATCTAGTTCTAAATTCTAATACTCCTTAAGGTAGAGCTAGACTGCCTTTATCTTAGATTTAAGCTAGACTAGACGTTAAGTAATTAGCTCTAAAACCTTAAGCTAGTAGGCTTATACTAGGTCTAAACTAGCCTCTACTATAACTATAGGTAGGTTCTACCTAGATAACGCACTACTATTCTAAACGGCCTTAGCCTAGATAACCCCCCTAGTATTAGCCTAGATCTAAAGCGCGGCCTAGGTAAGTATAGTAAACTCTATATTATTAGAAATTAGGCCTAACTTAGGCCTACTATAGTCCTTAACCTACTATACTATAGCCTAGGCTATAGGCTTAGTAGTAGTATTAAGCTATAATAGGTTAGTTTTAGACTTAGACTAGGGATAGGTTAGGACCTATATAGTAATAGGTCTAGTTCTAACCTATATAATTAGTATATATAAATATATAAGCGGCTAATAGGTTAGTACTAGACCTAAAGTAGGCGCGACCTAGGAATAGCTTAGACTTATATAATTAATTATAATAGTTAGTATTACTAATAAACTTAAAATAGCCTATATACTAGGCGTAGGGTAGGGCCTAGAGTGCCCCCTTCTTAACCTCTTTTTCTTTCTAAGGCTAGACTTTATTAGCCTAGCCCTAATCTAGGAGAGGAGTAGACCTAGCCTAAGGACGACTTACTATAATTTTATTTTATTTAAAATAAATATAAAAAAAAAGTTTAGGTTCTTATTAAGATTTTTACTAGTCTACTAGGGTTAGCCTAGCGCTAACCTAGACCTAACTAGACTATAATAAAAAAAGACTTTCCTAAACCCTAGCCTAGGGTCTAGTAGGACTAGCTATAGCCTTAGGGTGCCTTTAGGAAGCTAAGGTTAGCTAGAAAGGAAGCTAGGAGGGATAACTTACCTAACGCTACTACTATTACTATTAATAATAAAGAAGAGAGGAATTAAGAAGGGCTAGAGTATGTTTTTATTTCTAAAAATAGCTAGTAAATATAAAGCTTCTTTTAAGATTCTCTTATCCTCTATCTTCCTAAACTATTAGCTCTAGCCCTAGGATAGACCTAACTTAGTCCTAAGCATACTATATAACACTCCTAGCCCTTACTTTTACCTACCTTTTATTATCTAGAAGTCTATTTAAATAGTAATATAATATATATAATATCCTATACTATTAAAAACTATCTTTATCTTACCTTTAATATATATATAGCCTATACCTAAGCTATTTTTACTTTTTCTATCCTACCTATACTATCCCTTTCTAATAACTCTTTTTAACTTCTAACCTTTTATTTACCTTATTTACCTTACTTTATTTCTTTTTTATTATAATATACAACTAATTATAGGTCGTATAGTGCTTCTATACTAACCCTACTAAGGCGCCGCCCTATTTCTATACTATCCTTAGCTTTAAGGGAGAGGTTTTTCCCTTAGGATCTCTAGTTTTCTCCTCTCCTTAATATCTCCTTAGTAGTTCTAGGTAGGCCTAGAGCCTAATTAGTATATTAATAATAATATATTATTTTAATTTAATTTTATTATATATATTATATTTTTTAATTATTTCCTATATAAATTTTCTATTTTCTAAGAAGTTATATATAATAGTAGCTTATTCTAAGTTATAGAAAGGTCTATTTCTTAGGAAATAAGTTAGGTAAATATAAGTAGGCTTAATACTTAATAAGTCGGTTTATTATAGTATATAGTAAGTATTATTAGGAAGTTATTCCTAATAGTAAAACTATTACTTAGATTAATTAGTAGAGATCTAGACTGCCTAGCTACTAGAATCTCTATCCTTTTTATACTTATCTATCTCTCTACTATAATTTAGGATTACTTTACTTACTAGTAATTATAGTAAGCAGCGCTTACTATACTTATATATAATCCTTATAAGCATATTATATAACCCTTAGGGTTATATTACTACTTATTATTTACTTAGCCGCTTTTTTAGGCCGCTTAGTAACGCTACCTTTTTATTATTTATAATATAATACTCCTCCTCTATTAGTCTTATCCTTAAGACCTTATTATTTTTTATAGGTCTTACTTTTAATTTCTCCTTCCTATATTATTCTTTCTAATAGTATGTCTAGGTGTATATAAAAACTATATAGTTATACTTCTTCTAGTTATAATATAACTTTAGAGTGTCTTTATCTTACTTAGTATATTAAACTTTATAGTACTAATTCTCTTAATAAGATTATACCTTATATACTATATTATTATAAATATATTTACTATACTATAGTTAGTAAATCTACTAGTTATTATTATAAGTACGCCCTTAAGGGCCGCCTTTATAATAGTATATTTATTAGCTCTTCTTTAGAGCGCGCCTCTACTACTCTAGATAAGGTTAAAACCTAGGAGCGTTAGGCTAAAAGTGCTTTAGCTAAGGCTTAGGAAAAGGCTCTTTAGGCCTATCGTAATACTATAGAAGCTTTAAGTTATCTTACTTATCTTTATAAATAAAAGGAGCTCCTTTATTCTAAGGAGAAGGAGCTTTTTAAACGTAATATAGTAAAGTTAGATTAGGAGGATAGTCTAAAGGATTATTCTACCTCTAATTTACTTATTCTTAAATCTAAAGTAGTAGTAAATATTTAAGAGGCTAGGGCCTTTAGCATAGTAGACTAGGGATAGATTTTATTTAGTAGAACTACTTAATTATCATTAGGTAGTTTTTAAGGTTTCTAATTAGTTCCTATATATTTTTTAAGTTTAGGTACCCTTTCTATTTAATAAGATAATAATAATTTTTAATGTTTCCTTATGCCTTAAGGATCCTTTCTACTTTATACTTATTTATGTTTTCTACTATAATTTTTATAGTAATTATAGCACTATCTAGTGCTTTCTCTAGTAATAAAATATAGAATATAGAATATATTTTTATCCTTTCTAGGAATAATAGTTTATAGTTAGTATTTAATAGTTTTTATTTAATAATAAATAGTCCTATTTTCTTCTAGTTAAGTTTATTACTAGGTCGTTTTATCTTTATGTTTTTATAGATAAGGTATACTTTATGCCCCTCTTCTAGGATTAGCACTAATAATCTCTTTTTATCTATATAATGCTTTATTTAGTTCTATAGGAAAATCTATTCTTTCTATAAATGTTTTTATATGCTTATAATAGTTACTATATATACTATAGCTACTAGTATATATATACTTTATACTATATATATTTTAATTATAGGGTTAAATCTATAGTTTATCCTAAATAGTAATATTTTTATATTTTCGTTTTCTAAGCTATTATAAGCCTTTTATGCTAGAGGTAGCTTTTCTATCTAATCGTTCTACTAATAGTTAATATAACTTTATAGGTATTATTTAAGTATCTAGTTTAAGATTTCTATTTATCTATCTATTTATAGATAAAATACTATAGATAGATTCTACTTAATTTTTATAATTTCTATAAGACTTT